>VUQG01012177.1:2653-23446 GCA_015106755.1 Etia nguti
CTTGCCTACACACACACACACACACACACACACACACACACACACACACACACACACACACACACCATAAATGGTCATCTGATTTGTGTTATCTGAAACACAGATAACTTACTATATTTTGGGCTTGAAACACACGTTTGAATAACCGTTAACAGATTACTGTTATTATAATAATATTTTTATTTGTTTTTCCCAATACCCTTTTTTCTCAATACCTTGACTTCTACTGTTATTCATTTTCAATATCTGGTTTGTGGTACCTGTGGTCTTAAAAAAACGTCTTTGTTACACAACACAAGAAACCTGTGTTTCAGGCAGGAGCAACATTTGGAATAAACAGAAGAATAATTGGGTTCTGCTGAACCAACTAAAGATGAACAATTTTTTAAAATGGAAATATATGCTGTAGAACACTTTTTGAATGATCTTGTGGCATATACCTAATCTGAAGTAGAGAAAAAAACTCAGATGTTGTCAAAGAAAAAAAAAAAGCAAAACATTGGTAACAAGGTATCCTATCAATGTTATTTTCTCTAGGAAATAAAAATCTTTGTTTCCGAGAGTAAAGAGCAATAAAATCAGTAGCATACCTGATTTTTATTTGTTGTTTCTTTTTCTGAATGAAAATTACAAATAACTGTTATTTAAAATTATAACTGTAGAATTAACATAACAGAATTACTACGTTTCAAGATGAGTAACACAGCTGATCTGTAACTCAGCCTACATGCTTTTCAGAATTGCTGACTGTTCATCAGCTAGCAGTGTTTACAATATCAATAATGAACAGGAAGAAACTTTCACAATGTTTTCAGGAACCCTTCTTCTCTCTTATTCTGTTGTGTAACAAGTTTTCAGCATGGATGTTAAACACTGAATTAAACACATAATGAAACTGATATTATTGTTTTTGGGGTAAACAGATTTTCCTGATATTACTTAGAGCACAATTTAAAAAATGTATGCTGGGCATAGTGAGAGAGTGTTTTATGTACACTCATTAATGCTTTGTCAGACTTTAGAGACAGCAGTAATCGCTGTGTAATTGTTGTTATTTAAGGTATCTGGGCAATACTGCCTTCTCAGTCTTCTTTTGCACCTTCAGTCCCTTCATTTAATACTTCAAAATACTTCACTTCATGTTGAACTTTTTTAAGCGGGCGGTTCCTGAGCGTACTGGAAACTTCTTGTAGTGTAGTCTTTATAGTGTCAGTGCCATGCTATAATTAAACCTGCTCTAGTGCCTTATGCACTCCACATGCTCACAATGCCACTGGTCAAAGTCACTTGTTCCACCCACACTGCTAGAGGAAAAGCAAGGTAGGTGCCTATGCAGAGTCTTAATCTAAAATAAGATATTAACCAATTGTTATCAAGCAAGACTCTTCTTAGTACAAAATTACAATAAGTCATATGCTGCTGGTATTTCTAATGTCTCCTATGGGAAATGGTTCTTACGAGGACGTTTATTGTCAAAATGGACGGTAAGTTGTTACATGTTGAACTCTGTGAACAGGTGCAAGAGACAGATGTTTGTGTCTTGACACATTCATCTGTTGCAGCATTGTTAATAAGTGGCTCACATGTTTTTGACCTCCTGAACTTAAAGGTTTGTCATGATGACAATACTGACACGTCATGTTTTTAGGCAAGGTTATGTTTTCACTGTGTAAAAGAGACCTAAGAAGTCATGAGGGAAATTGATGCATGTCTAATGTTAAAGTGAATAAGTACAGTGGAATTTCCAGGAATAGAGTAGTCACACTTTTCTAGCATCCTTATTATTGACTCATTCTGACTCTCACTCTTCTGCCTTTTCTCTTTGTACAGCGCACGTTGACTGTAAACATCTGGCGGTCTGCTTTGACACAAGCAGGTTTGTACGGTGACAGTGCACACAGGAAGACATGAGAAGAAGTGGAGCAAGAGGAAGAGATAGTGGAACACATGTGGACAATGGTGGCAAAAAAGAAAGCTCAAAAACTATTTTCCAAAACCCAAAGCGTATACCAGACTCTAAAGCTCAGGAAACTCTTCACAGCCCTTCTTCATGTCTCTCAGAGAATTCTGGTCTTATCTCTTACAACTTCTCTTCACACTCAGACAGGCTCTTCACTCACTTACACAACCTTTGCAAGGAAGAATTACTCCTGGACTGCACCTTTATCATTCAAGGAAAATCCTTCCAAGCTCATCGGCTTGTTCTAGCAGCTATCAGTCAAACCCCAAATGCATTTTTAAAATCAAAAGAAATGCCAGGGCTTGGAGTGGAAGAAATTGCACAATGTTTGACCCCAGTTGGGTTAAGGGCTATCCTGGAGTTTGCATATTGTGGACATGTGGCCATGGACTTGAGTAAAGAGGGGGTAATAGAGGAGGTTTTAAATGCTTCTCAGTGTCTCCAGATGGAGAGGCTGAAAGAAAGTTGCATATCAAAGATCAAAACTTCTGCCGCAAAAGAGAGAGAGAAGAGCTTGACTATCATCAAAGACATTTGGAAGAGAGGAGAAGGATGTGATGTCACAATACAAGCAGAGACTGGAGAGAAATATTCAGGTGAGGCCCAAACACAGCACTCTTGGACGTCCCAATTAGAAAAAAATGGCTAAAATGGCAAATGACCATAGCTATATAAATCATGACACAGTAGTACTTGGATGGTATTACACCAGATTTGTATTGGTAGGGATATTTTTCAACAGGGAATCGCTTAACACCCAACGATGACACATCTAGATTTAGAATTAGAGTTGGAGCTGATTTTAGTCACATGCTAAACAGGAAAATCTTCAGAAACTAGAGTACGTTACTTTTCAACTTAAGTTCCATACGTTCATACTGGTATTAGAGTTTTTCTTTTAAACGGTTTTCAATTATAGTGCTTTAAAAAGATTTAGATTGTTTTAAATAAATAGTTACAAGAAAATTACCAAAGCATTAATTTCAGATCTGCATATACATAGTGCCCTTCCATTTTTTTTTTCTTCTTGATCATTAAAAGAGAAACAAATGCTGTTCTTAGATCTGGTCACATTTCATACAATTGTGTACAAAAGTTTCCATGCACGCATTATGGGTTTGCATGTCATGATAATTTGGGAGTTTTTAAGGATTTTTTTGAACTTATCTTTTCCCAGAGTGGAATCATTGTATATCATATGTCTTTGAAGTTTTAAATTATTTTGGATTTTCTTTCATGCTTCTTACATAATTAATTTTGAATATTTGAACACTCTTCTCAACAGAAGTGGTAGACTTCAATCAAATTAGTTGGTTTGAGACCTGGCTTTTAAGCATTTTCAGTAGGGTTGAGGTCAGGGCTTTAAGTTACAACACTCCATTTAAAGCATTACTTAAAAGTACTGTTTTATAGCATATAACATGGGGTGTTATATGTGTAAAAAAGTCCATTGTGTATTTTATGAAGATGAATGTATGTTTTATGTAAAATCAAAAACTATTGACTGTAGTAGTCAGTCAGTGTAGTGTTACTGAAAGCAGTGGCATTACCCATCCACTCTGAAATGTATATCTGAAAGGTATAAAATACAGTATATTGTACTGATGTATTACATCCAAAATAAATCTAAAATAAATTCAAACTTGTGCACCAAGTTCTTTTTTCCTTAAGTCATTAAAGTAGCATGCTGCACAGTCATTCCGCCCTGGAAAAAGAACAGTTCAAATAAATCATATAAAAGTCCCAAATTGCTCTGACATTTATGTACATGATGAATGCATGTAATATTCTGACCACAACTGTAGCTGGCGTGCAACTATTTTACTCATGAGACAGAAAGGGTAATTGTACTTCCCGCTCCTCCACAAACATGTAGATTTCCTAGTATCCTTTTCCCAGAATAGTTCATAATGTGACAGTCAGCTGTTGTTTATGCAGGTAAGAGAAATGGAATGCCAATAATGTCAACACAAAGTAAATATATACACAAAATCATGCCATTTACTCATTTACTAATATAGGAATTTTTTTTAGATAAAAATGTGTCATTTCTTGGTGACACATGCTGACCCGACATGTGCTTCTGTAACAGGAAAAAAAAGACAAAAAAGCATGACATAAACAGAAAATGATCATCCGAAGGAGAAAGTAAACTGGAAATGCATTTCCAGTATGCCAACACTAGGTGGAGTTAGAAACTTTTGCTTACCTTGTGTCTTTTTCTACTTTATCCGCATCACTTTCTCTGTGACTTTTTAACCACTTCTGACTTTTCTCAGGACATCGTGTGGTGTTAGCAGCAGCTGGGGACTATTTCCGGGCATTGCTTTGCGGAGGGTTACGGGAGTCTTGCCAGGAAGTCGTGTGCCTGCGAGGTGTGTCGTCTTGGGTGATTGAATCCATGCTGTATTTCATCTACACCGGTCAGCTCAGACTGAACTGGAGCCGGATTTGGGAGCTTACAGATGCAATGCTTCAGTTCCAGCTGGAGGGGGCGCTTTCGCTGTGCACTGAGTTCCTGC
Organism: Etia nguti; assembly: GCA_015106755.1. Classification (NCBI taxonomy): domain Eukaryota; kingdom Metazoa; phylum Chordata; class Actinopteri; order Cichliformes; family Cichlidae; genus Etia; species Etia nguti. The sequence continues at coordinate 7,136 of VUQG01012177.1, forward strand.
AGGACAGAATGGATGAAAGCACATGTCTAGATGTGCTGGTCCTGGCTGAGACCTATGGGCTGGTCCAGCTGGGACAGGCTGCCGAGGAGTATATTGTAGCCCACTTCCAGTGCGTCTCTTATGGGGAAAAGTTCAAGGATATTCCCTTTCACCTCCTTGACAAGCTTCTTAAGAAGGACTCCTTGTCTGTGGAGAGTGAGGTAGTATTTTTTATTTCTGGTGGTCAATCATTCTTTTTTGTGTTTTAGCTTAAACCTCTCATCATGTGTTCCTCCTTTCCTCTATCAAATCTAACTATTTTTTTCTCAATCATTTTGTCTGTTCCAAAAGTAATGCCAGGGATAACAACTGTTATCCATATGCAATGCAACGGGTTTTTATTCATTTCATTTTTATTTATATAGAATAAAATCACAGCAACAATCACTTCAAGGCAATTTATATTGTAAGGTAAAGATCCTTTAATAGTAATAACAAAAGGGAGAAAACAACAAACAATCTCCTTTAAGCAAGTGCTTGGAGACAGTGTGAAGGAAAAACTCCTTTTAAAAAGGAAGAAACCTCTGGCAGAACCAGAAACATACAAAAGCTTATAGGCTTTTAGCTTTACAACTAATGCTTTACTTCTGCTTGCAGTTCAACAGTCTTATATAAAAGAACAAAAACTTGAAATAAGACATATTTATATTCAGTGCTGTTTTGGGGGTCTTTACATATTACTTTATAACTGCAACGTTTGACCGTTAAAATGTGAATTATTTGTATTTACAAATACAAAGGAGAAAATACAATTAGCCTAATGTATTACTCACAAAATGTTGTGTAGGTGACATGGCTTACAATTGTACACCACCTAAAGTGCAGCATACATTAGTTGTAACTGAAAATATTCAGTTTGTATATGTGAAAAAAATATAAATTATCCACTCAAATTTAAAATCAGTAGATTTTCTTCAAGTACAGTTGGAGCAGTAATCATAGGCTATTTATGCAATTTATTGTTTATTTTGTAAAATAATATTTCTGAAGCATTTCCCTTCTTTATAATTAGATTGTGGTGTTCAAGGCAGTAGTGAGCTGGGTGGAGGACAACCCTAAAGAGAGACTCCAGTGCCTGTCCAGCCTGCTCCTTCATGTTCGTATCACACTCTTCAGCTATGCTGAACTTCAGGAGGCCCTTAGTTGCAGCATCTTACTCAGGAGCCCTGGTGCAAGGAAAACACTGGTAGCCCTCCAAAGTCTCATTGAGGGGGACTACAGAGGGCCTAAATATCATCCACGCACCAAAAACCAGGTTGATACTATTTTACTCTATTACTGATGTTTATAATTCAATTAGAACTATGTCAGTTTAAGCAAAAATACCACTTTTCTTTAGGTCCTGGTTTTGGTAGGTGGGGACACTGTTGATGATGAATTCATGAAGAGGGTTCCCAGCCAGACCCTGTGGTTTGCTCAACAGTTCCACCATGGGCCCGGTTTAAGAAGAAGCATAGAATGGAAACCATTTGCAAAGTTTCCTGAACCTGCGCGATTCAGACACTGTGTCTGTCTCTTGAACAACAAACTGTATGTGTTGGGAGGACGCAAGTACTATGGAGCACTGGACATCCTCAAGTCAGCAGTGAGGTTAGTGTTGTGTGGGTCACAAATGTCATACAGACATCAGAGGTGTTTTTGGTTGATTTTGCAAAAGAGTTCTTCTTGTATGTTGTACAAGTGCTTGATATATAAACTGTCAAGATATTAACAGCTTTGTGTGAGTTCAGAGCTCATTGAGAGCACAGTCGTTGGCAGAAGAGATTGTTTTTAAAAGTGCCTCAAAAAAGCACTGAACTGACACATTATGCAACTTCCTCCTTGAATGAATTGCAGAAATGTGTGTGCATGTTTGCGTAACTGCTGTGTAAATTTAGTTAAATGTAGCTTTTTAATCTGTAACTGCAACTACATGTCTTGTACTCTCAGAACCTGCTGATCTAGTGGGATTTTCCTGCACAGTCACATCTAGAGTTTACAGAAAAAACGAAATATCCAGTGAGGTCCAGTTATCTGGGTAGATCTGTATTGAATCAGAATCATCGTCCTGGATAGAGGGAAAATCAGTGCCTATGATCCATTCTGCAGACCTAATCGTCCATTGCAGTCTGGCCAGGTAGTGGGGGTGGCGTAATGGTACGATTGACATTTCTTTCCACACTTTGGGCATTGTTTAAACATCCCGGCCTACCTGAGTACTATCGCTATCATGTCAACGCGAACCAAAATTTCTATGGAATATATGCAGCACCATAACATTTACGGAAATTTACACGTTACCATTGAGATTACACTCTCACCAGATGTCAGTAACAAGCCATCCAAGCCATACAAGCAAAGAAATTAAACGATAGATGTCCAAAAAATTAAGTTAAGTTGTGTAATAATAAGGAACTGTACTTTCTGCTCCTTACATTTTTCAAAACAGGCTGGTTACTTTAGTTTCAGTGGTTTAACACAGTGTTTATACTGGGAACTCAAAGTGGGCTGGAAGGAGTGCAGGTGTGTTGTTTTGGCTTCAATACTTCATAGCATTTAGCTAGCATTACAGAAAGAAGCAAGCTTGAAAGAAGTATTTTTTAACTGCCAGGTAATTTCAAATGCGAAGTTTCTATCAGCTCAACAAACATCAGCAAACACACAAACTGTTTGTGTGCAGTTTGTCTCACAGTGTGTTGCCAGCTAAAGGTCCAGCTGCTGTATTTCACAGGGAGACAGGAGAGGAGAGGAACAGAGATTTAAAGGTAAGGACTGCCCAGTGGCACTTGAGCAATCTTAATTTCAAATTACATATTGGATCTGTATAAGATTTGTTTTAATAAATCGTGTATTTTTATATTGGGAAATGTCCTGCAAAACAAACTAAGCTATACTTACTTTGTGTTATGCAAATGTTGCATGAAAATACTGGGTGGTGTTGTCCACGATAAATGGGTTTGTTTCCAGTAGTGTGGTGAATTTATTATGAATTCACTTTATTTTTATTGGTGCACAGTGGCTGGTCAGTGTTAGGTTACATCAAGTGTAGTAGACTAATTTGTATTTACGCTGATGATGCTTAGATTAAGTCACTGAATTACACCCCTATACCAACTTTATAGAGTCTTGTATAAAGATAATATACAGTATAGTGTCAGTGTAGGAAGTAGAAATAGGTCAAGATATCTTGTGAAACTGCTGTCTTGCCCCGCCCCAATTTCCTTTTGATTTGGGTGTTGTCCCCCTAAAAATCTTTGTGTATTGCGATTCTTTTCCCCATGCTGAGCTACTACACTACTAACTGTGGTTACCCCACATGCTAGATCTCACTTTAACCCCTGACTGTACTCATGTGCCTGTGTGGGCGTGGAGAGAGATTACATGTACAATGAAGGCAACAGAAAAAAATGTTTTTTTTTTAATTCTCTTTCTGCTGGTGTCATACATTACAGAATAAACATGAGTACATTGATTTGAGTTTAGATTTGAATAATAGTTGCATTCTCTTGTACTAATATTATTTTATTGCAATTTTAATATGGTTCAGTTACCTTTGCATAAAAACAGATGGTAGAATTTTCCTTTAAGAAACTACTTTTGCTGTATTTTCCTACTTGAGTACATTTCAGAGCCTGTACTTTTCCCCTTTTACTAGAATAAAGAGGTTGATTCATTACTTCAAATTTTACTGGCATATTTGTTAGTGTCAACACGACACTGACTGAGAGAAACACAGGGCTAAAATACACGGAGGGATAACGAGGGAATGGGACACAGGAGGAGAGCACACCTGGGAGTAATCAAACACAACAAGAACAGGGGAAGGCAAACTAGACACACTGACATGAGACACAGACGTACAAAGTAAAACAGGAAACATATCACATAGACGCGGACTTGACAAGGGGAGACAGCAGACAGGGGAGACAGGGCAACCATGGGACACAGAGACAAAAACCAGAATACTAAGTATGTTAACATTGAAACCAAAAGACTAGAATTGATAAATACTGACAAAATCAAAGTTCAATAAGAATGCAAAACTCAAAACACTGGGTCACCGACCCAGGACCATGACAGTTAGTATATATACTTCTAAGTACAGAATGTCTGTACTTTTTCCACCTCTGGTAATCAGAAAGCAATGCTTCCACTTAGTGCAAATTGATATCAGCTGGCTCAGTCCCAACTGATGACCTTTAAAAAGGTGTGTAATTACCAAGGTGTCCCACAATAAACGTCCCATGATGGGTAAACCCAGTGAGCTCGCTCAGGACCATTGCAGCCTTACTGTTGCAAAAACATACTGATGGCAAGGTTCCAGTGAGCACTGTTGGGGCCATAATCCAGAAGTGGAAAGAAAATAATTTCGCAACAAACTAGTGAAGACCAGGGGCTCACTGCAAGATTTCAAACAGAATGATGAAGCAGGATGATGAAGATGAAATGAGGGTGGGCATTTCAGCAACACATGGATCCCAAACACACAGCTAAGGAAACTCTCAGCTGGTTTCAGAGAAAGAAATTAAAGCTGCAAGAATGTTGCAGCCAATCACCTTACCAGAATCTAATCTATGGCAATAAATAAAGCTCAGATCTTTGAACATGCTTTACATAAGCCTGAAATATTTTATATTTTGATATATAGCTAAAAGTATTTCCCTAATTTTTTTAATTAATTATAATGATAAAAAAGAGTGTCATTCAGCTTCAAGCACAATCCCATTTCCCTTAGGTTTGACCTGACACAGTGCAAATGGGAACAGCTCCCTGACATGTTGCATCAACGGGACTACTTCTCCGCATTGTGCCTAGATGGGAAGGTTTTTGCTCTTGGGGGAAACCACAATGACCATCAATACCACGATGCTGTGGAATATTACAGTCCTGAGGAGAACACCTGGAGGTGAATGCATTAAGTTATGACTTCTTTTTTTAATTTTTTTATTCATATCTTATATCTTGAGCTCTTGTAGGAAGAATGTATTTGAACCACTATTGAAAAAGGTTAGTTTAGAGGTTAGTTTAAGAGTTCTGTGTCTAATTTACTGAGACTAACTTACCCCCCCATTTACTTTTAATTTGGGTTTTGTCCTCCTGCAGGCTGGCTCACCCTCTGGACACAGCGGTTTGTGGCCATGCTGCAGCTGTGCTGGATGGGCAGATCTATATTTCTGGTGGTTCTGACTCCCATCACCATTGTCTCTCATCTATGTGGCGCTACCATCCTTCCCGTGGCTGTTTTCCCAGATCACCCATGACCGTGGGAGCAGGACGTGCAGGCCATACAATGTTAGCTTTAGGAAGGCGGTTGGTAGTAGCTGGAGGGCTACAGCCTCTCTGGATTGGCTTTGGAGATCAGCTCTTGTGTGAGCTGTATGACCCTACACAGGACTCCTGGTCCTCGTTTCCCACTCTGCCTCGAGCTCATCTATCACCAGGAGGAACTGTACTTGATGGTAAATTGTATGTAGTAGGAGGTTCTTCAGCAAACACAGCAAGGGATACCAAGTGGGTGCATTGCTATAACCCCAAAGAGCAATGTTGGGAAAACCTGGGTGCTATGCCCTACCCATATACTGATCTGGCAGCTTGTTCACTGCCATCCCCAGACTTGGTTAATTATCAATAAAATCTTTAAGTATTAGTTGATTCTCTATACTGGTGCAAAGTGTTGCATGCAAATCTGCTCTCGAAACTCAGGAGTCTGATAACAGACTCTTGCACAGTAGAACAATTTAAAATGATCCAGCAATGATTACATTTGCAAGCAGACAATAGATTAGGTGTGGACCACATAAGTCAAGTCAAGGAGATTTTGATACTAATTCCTTCCATGAACCACAAAGGCTCTTGAGGCCCATCACATATTTTTTTTGCCTTTTGTCATTCTTTTTTTTCAATTCTAACACGTGTTGGCTGTAGCTAATTGGTAGAAGTAATCGGAAGGTTGGTGGTTCGATCCCTGGCTGCTCCAGTTTGCATGCCAAATATCTTTGGGCAAGATACTAACCATTAACTCTAAACATTGTTCTCTCCATGAATGGGTGTGTATGTTTGCTAGAAAGCACTTACATAGAAAAACCATAGAAAAAAATTTGCTTGTATGAATGGGTGAATGAGGCGAGTTGTGTAAAGCGCTTTCCATCTAAGCTTAGAGTGCTCAGTTACAGTCAAAAAGTGCTATATAAGAACCCTTCCATTTACTATTTACACTATCTGAAAATGTGTTTGCATAACCTAAAACCATAAAATTAATCATTGCAACTCATGAGTCAAGAGTGAAGGTGCAAGAGCAAAACATTTGCAATTGAGCTCAGATTAGATGTGAATCTGAGCTCACTAAACTAAATGTTTTCCAAGTAATCATTTTGTATCTTGAGCAGTTTCAACCGAAAGCTTATCAATGCTGGCATCAAGTAGCAGCCAGTGCATTTCAGGTGCATGAAAAAGCATTTTAAAATACCACAGTGACACTGCTTAATTTAAAATATACACATTCACACAGACGCACAAACAAAAACAAATGTTTGTAGGCAATGGATGTGATTATTTACCTTTTGCTTGTTTGAATCAAACACCATTCGGTAGCACACCAAAATACCTTTGTATGCTCATGCAAATATTTTGAGGTATTAATAAATGTCATTATATCACAGTATACTGCAGTATATGAATGCACTAACTTTTCTGTTTAATAACATCACAAGAAGACTAACAAAAATGCATGGCATTGCACATGTATAAACTAATTCTAATTTAATGTAATGCTTTTTAACATACTGATCTGAGGCCCGGATGAGCCCCTACTTGTGATGGTAGGACAGACCCATACAAGGTCAAAATCACAGCAGGCCCTGCTAAGGCTGTAACATGTACAAGAGAAATGACTCAAAAAAGAAATTAAGATCACAGAGAATGCATCTGTATAGGGTCCAGATTTCTGTGCTCCACCTCTGCCTAAAGATGCAATGAAATATTAATGTGAATTTACTGTTGTACCCAACTAATTCAGTCAGTTTCCAGACAGTGTTGTCTCCCATTTCTAATGACTATATATTATGCAAAATCCTGCACAATTGTGGACAGGCGCTATTTCAAATGTGATTTCTATTTATGTTCAGTTTAATGGGATTAATGACATTTTAATCTTTAACTTTCATTCAAATGTTAAAAATACACACCAAAAAAAGAGACGTCCAAAAGTAACTTGACATTTAAGTCAAAATGCCAACTACATTAAAATTTCACTAGTCCAAATTACACTAAATGAGGTCACAGAGAACTCAGTTTTCTGCATTGCGATACAGAATTGGCCTATTTATCTGATGTTTGACACATTTCCTTCATATACAGCTTCCCGTCATAAGTAACAGAAATAGGTCGCAAAAACAAACAATGAATAGCTCCATTTCTTTGTAGTCTGTTCTAATCCTGCTATCTTTGAGACTGTTTTTTTCTTTTTGTTGCTTATTTTCTGTTTACTATTGATATATTTTCTGTATCACAAGCTGTCTTTTTGTTTTTTGTCATCTTTGAAGTGAATTAAAGTGGCATTACTGAACACCGCGGTGACCTGAATTCTATGTTTAAGCTTCTTAGTCACAAATGAATATTGATTCAGTAATGAAGAAGAAAAAAAAATAAGATGACAGCAACAAAAAGAAAAGTACATGTAGTCAAGGCAGGCTACAATTTCCATTTAAACAGTTTCCCAGTGTGATGTGACACACTATTTGTCTGTTTTTATTGTACAAAATCACAATTGAAGCTACAGTTTAATTTAATTACATTTTATTTATATGGCACCAAATCACAACAACAGTTGCCTCAAGCCGCTTTACATTGTAAGGTCAAGATCACATAGGTCAACAAAAGTGGGGAACAGAAGACTGGAAAATGTTGCCTTGTCTGTTCAGCTTTCATTTCTCCTGGAGCATTCGCATAGTAGGGTCAGAACTTGGCAGCAACAAAACAGCACAGATCCATCCTGCAATGTCTTAGTGGTTTAGACTGCTGGTGATAGTCATGTAATTTCCTCCACACACTTTGGGCCCCATAATCGCAAGTGTGCGTCTTTTAAACCTAAATGTTGTTCCTGACCATGTCTATCTCTTTATGACCAGAGTGTTACTGTCTTCTGATGGTTGCTTTCAGCACATCACAAAGCTCAAAACATCTCAAACTGGTTTATTGAACACCAAAATGAGTTCACTGTACTCAAATCGCCTTCACAGTCACCAGATCACAATCATTAGAGCACCTTTGGGAAGTGGCAAAACCAGGTCGAACTCAGCACCAGCTAGTGTTTTTTATTGTCTTATAAAAAACACCTTTCAGAATCAGATTTTCTGAGTTAATCCACTTTGCACTGTTGTTGTGTAAATTTCTTAAATCTAAGTGAAACTCATTTCCTATACTACTCTGGATTAACTCCATGTGACCATTTTTTTTTCTTTTCCTGTAACTGTACTGCTACATTCAAGTACACATGCTGAGGGTGAACAGGAAACAACATACCTTAACTCAACATCTCAAGTGTTTAAAAGGTACCACATTGTGCTACTTTTTTTTAAGTAGGGACTGAAACATCTTTGTAATACATGTAGAAAATTTGTTAAAAATTCTATTATTCACATTCATATTATGCATATTTTTGCTCTTGCTTTATATATATTTTTGCTTTATAGAAGGATTTAACCTCACTACTCAAGAAAAAAAATGCTTGCTTTCTTGGTTTTCAATCAGAATTTGCTATAGCTCACATGTAAAATCATAAAAATGATCATGCTCCTGAGAAATCTGAAAGAAATCTACAGCACAATTCAAATATATTTCAGTTCAAACTTGTCACCTATATGTTTTTACTCAGAGAGAAATGATTATTAAGAAAGGAAAATGAATCAGCTGTAACAGAACCACACAGTTAGAGGACAAAAACAATCTGTTTGACATTGTTTGAAGGCCCTACATAAGCTACCAGTTGAGTAACAGTAAACAGTTTTGTGTTTCCAGGATTCTACAATGCTGGTAACCACTAATGTGTCACTCTTTGATGTCACTATGACTGCAACTCGTTTCCTGCAGAGGTGGGCACTTTTTTTTTCCCGCTCACCTATTCTACTGGGACTTTTGATGGTAGCTCAACAGCATAATAACCAGATAAAGTCTTGTAATGTAGCCATTTCAGTTAGATGTTGTGAAAGAGAAGGCACCAATGCACGAAACGGTGACAAAAAAGGATGCTTTCGTGACATGTTTTTGATGCAATGTTCTGTTTGTCCAACAGAACAACCAGTACAGTCTCACATATGAAACAAGACATTTCATTTTGCAAGCCATGTTTGCACAATAGGAGATTAGCAAACATTAAGAAACCTTCATTATTTGAACAAAATGAATTTGAGCTCACAGTCAGACTTTGTGTTGTGCGCTATAGAAAACTTCTGACTAGAATTAAAAACTTATATAAAAAATACTGATTAAATTGTCCATTTCTGTACAACTGGATAGAATATAAATACACACACACACATACATGCATACATATATATGATACTCTGCTATGATTTGCTTCAGCAATACTAAAATATTATATTTACAGTATTTACTTTCTGGACTTCTCCAGTTAGCTTACAGTTACTGCTCAATGGAGGCCAGAGTCTTTTGTTCAGGCTCGTCAATCTCCTGCTCCACTGCACCCCTGCTCTCGCCTCTGTTCCTGCCTTTGAAAGGCTTCCCCAGTTTGACAGAGAGTGTGTGCAGGACAGAGCTCTCGTCTGGCGAAGAGCTGCTGCGGCCGCTGCGGGAAAAAGATGTGGTCCTGCTCTCTGAATTGGTACCCTCAAAGAGCTTGCCCATGAAGCTGAACCCAGCCTGACGGATGTGTGAGCTGCCTGCAAACACATAGAGGATGGGGTTGACAGCGCTGCTGAAGTAGGCAAAGGCTGTAACGTTTGGACGGGCTTTTTTAGCAGCACCGATCACTGTCTCACTTCCCAGCAATAAACCAATCACCTGAATGAGGAAGAAGAAAAGAGGCATAAATATTCTTGGGGAAAAACAAAACAAATGAACAAACAAGCAAAAAAAGAAACATTACACAACTAACAGCCCCATATGTGACTAGCAAGTATTATGGATAACTCCCCAGACAAAGAATATTGAGAATGGGGACTTTATGTGGGCTAAAGTAACTAACATTGTAATAGGCTTGAAGACTTTTAAGAAGACACACAAAAGGAAAGTAAATTGTCTATGAATTTGTCCCGTTATCAGTCAGAGCTATTAATGTCACTCCCATGGTAGCATGATGAAAATTTTGCTAAATTAACTGGAGAAGTGCAACATATATGCCTGAAGTGTTTACGTCTGGGTCTCACAGTAAGAGAGAGTTTTGATGCTGTCAACCCAGTGTTAAATAGATAACGCACCTCTATGATGTTGACAATGTGGTAGGGGAGCCAGAAGACTGCAAAAGCCGAGATGATCAGCAGAATCAGGCGATTGCTTTGTCCTTTACGGTGGAACATGGCACTTCGCAGGCGGCAGATGACAGAGGAGTAGCAGGTGTTGATGAGAGTGAAGGGCACCAGGCATCCCATAATGGTCTCAAAAATGTACTGGAAAACACAATGAGCCACACTCTTCCAGTGGTAAGGTATACAATAGCTCATGTTGTTTTCGGGTTTCCTGAGAACACTGTCAGAGAATTAAAGGGAAATGATTATGAATTCACCAAAAGATACTACGTAAGAAAATGAGAGACATGACTCTGTGTGGATGTAGTAACTAAACTATGAGTCAACAACAAAGTAAAATAAAAAATAACTGTGACAGTTGGAGTATAGGAATAAATTTGTAGGACCTTTTTAAAGTAGTTTGGGTTTGATGTTAGACTACAGCCAAATCCGTTTTACAGTTTACTCAATACACCTTTACAGTAATAATAAAATAATAATAATTTTAATAGAAAACACTAAAGAAAGTGAAAAAAATATGAAAATTATATATCAAAAGATTGAAAAAATAAATATTTTAGAAATTTTAGAAATGAATTGTTGAAAAGATTTATCTGCAGGAGATATTAAAAATCAAAATTTCTCTTTTTTTCTTTATAACGTGGTATTATAGGTGTATTACTTTCCAGTAGTGCTGTCTCTATGTGGAGTAGTTGAGATTACAAAAAGGTTATCTTTGTATGTTTTATATGAAAAAAGGAAAAAATTACATTATCCACATGAAGCTAATGGGAGCAGATATCCATTAAGATCACTTCACTTCACTTTCTTTCACTGATCCGCAGCAGTAAACACATTAATACACAATTGCTTTGAATGTGAAAAAACCTTTGGTCTCACCTGCGATAGAAAGGCATCGGCAGTGACAGCAGGAATGCTAAAACCCAGACTCCCAGCAGGAGAAACAGCAGGTAGCGCTTAGTTCTTATTTTCTGGGAAACAAAAGGCCTTGTGACAGCAAGGCAACGGTCCATGCTCATCAGACAAATAAGGTAGATGGACACATACATGTTGACACTTGACAGGTAATGCACCAGCTTGCATGCTGCTGAGCCAAACTCCCAGCCTTGGCCTCCAGCCAGGTATCTTAGGAAAAAAGGTGCGCTGAGCAGCACAAAAGCATCTGCAACAGCCAGATTCAACACCAACAAACATGTCACTGAGCGCTTCTTTACCCGGCAGACCACCGACCAAACCACAAACAGGTTCCCCGGGAAGCCCAGTACAAACGCCAGGGTCAAGATGCCAATACCAATCTGAGCCGAGATGTTCAGAGGGGCAGTGGAGGTGGTGGAGTTTGTGTTGGATGCCATTGAGAATGCTTCTGAAGATGTTTATTTTTAAAAGCTATGACCTTGACTTGACCTAAAAAATAATAGATAGGCAGGAAACAGGATATGTTGCGTTAAGATTTGTGAGTGTACTTTGTATCTGTGCTTCAAATATTGCACAACATTTTGATTTCCACAACTGCATCTAACACAAGAAAACTGTGTACACCAGAGCTGCTTTTAATGATCAATCATTTATTTAACCAAATGAGATTATTTGACATGTTGTGTTTTAAGTTCCAGAGATTTTGAACATCAAAATGTGCTGAAATGTGGGGTTTAGTTCTAGTTTAGTCTACCTCTATCTTGCTCTCAAAGGTCTAACTTTATCATTATTAAATATATGAATGTAGAAATCTTATGAAGGAGAACAAAACATAATGTTTTTAATCACTTTCGGTTATTGGAAAAAATTTAGAAAGTTTTTACAGCACACAACAACACAGAAAACAAATAATCAGTATGCACTTATTTTTTAACCAAACTGAAACATCTGGCCAATTAAACTTAAATAGGTCCAGTTGCTTCCTTTTCAAGCTCATTTAACCAACATGACACAGATCACTGAGAAGCTACACAGACATCTGTGTGTTCCACAGAAAGCTGCAACTCCTCTGTTACAAAGCAAAACCTCAAAGCAGCAATAAAAAATGGCAATCTAGAAATGAATGTTTAACAATGAATAATATGAGAAACCTGTTGAGATTTCTGTTACTTGTTACATCCATATTAAGATTTTATTACAAAAAATGAACTTGCCAAACTCTGTGATTTCTAGTGGGTGGGTATCTTATCATATCAAACTCTCATGCTTACCTTCAAATGGTGGTGTCTCTCTTAAAGCCAAAAAGGTAAATGCAAAAAAACCCCAATATCCCTCTGTGTTACACCTTACAGCTAAACTCCAGAGTTTCCTTCTTAACTCTGAAGATTGTGTGTGAGGCGAGAAACAGGTTTTTTAATATATTGAGTAAGAAGTGTCATGTGAGAGGAAATCAATGACCACAGGAAGCCAGCTTTGTGCTCACTCTGTTGCGAGGTAGCTGCTGTTCCTCCTACACTTTTCACTTTGTTACTGTATTCTTATTGGTGCACTGCGCTGTGTTACTGGAAGGCTTTATGGGAAATATTGACATGACATCTGCTGCTATTGTGGAGCAGTGTTTGCCCTCCATCCTTTCAGAAAGCAGACTTGAATAAAGTTAATGAAATGCTAACACTAATGCTTTTAAGTAATTTTACATAGCTTATTGACATATTCATTTAGCAACTCACTGTAACTAAAAATAAATAAATAAGGAAAGAAAAAAACAAAGAAAAAGCCAGAGTGCCCTAATATGTTGTGAAATTGATGATGTCTGTTTTTGTGAAAGAGGAGGAATGATCAGCACAATAACCTATCAGATGTGTGAGTAAGTGGGGTACGTGACAGAGGGGTATTCCAGTAAACGTTCAGCGTCTTGTTGATACATGATGTTTAATTCACAGTTGTGTATAGTACATTTTCTCTTGCAACAGACTGTTTGGCAGCCCTTTACAACAACTCTTACCACATGATCCAAATGTCTTAAGTTATTTAGGAGAACAAGACGTATCCAGTTACACAATGACTTGTGTTATGTGTCATGCTTTTGTCATGTTTTTATTAGTTTGTATTTTTATTAATTTATTTTACAGTGTTAAAAGAATCCAGAGGTGTAAAGCTATAGTTGTGTAATAAACGTTTACCTATTAAAAATCAATGAAATGATTACATGTATTGGGGAGGACTGAAAATGCACAAGGAATAATCACATACTCAGCAGCAGTCCTCGGCTACATGGAGTAGTAGCAGCTTGCTGCTTATTATGTATCCTTCATCCTGATAGCGATACCACAGGCTTGAAGCGGATTAAGTTGGTTTCCATATAGTTCAAATGCCTAGCTTTGTTTATGACTTTTTCTTTTCTTTACGTTCACCTATTTTCTGATCACCTGTGCTAGATCAAAAGGACATCAAGTGATCAAGATAAATTATTTTCCTACTTTAGTGACTTTTACAGTAAGAGGAGTGTAACAGAGATGCATAAGGTGTCTATGACTTTATGCAAAAGACCCGGCAATATTAGATGCTTGGACATAATGGATGCTTGTTAAGTAAATAAATTGTCTCTATCATGATCTCATCATTTTATCTTTACCCACTTAGGCATCAAAGCCACTCGTTCAGATTTAAGAAATTAGCATAGTTTGGGTCACATTGGCTTCACATTTGACTTTAGAACAATTTGGTATACAGAAAAGATGATGGTTGGGTGAATCATTGTGAGGTCCTCAGGGCCTGTGATGGCAAGCCCAAATCAACACCCCTTCGTCACTGCACTTCACAGTTAATATGAGCTGTTTGCGGTGAGTTTGAGTTTTGAGAAATGTAGTGTCATGCTTTACGGTCAAACATCTCCACTTTGGTTTCCTTCCAATAATCTTGTTTTTTTATTTTTTTATTTTTTTTTATTTTTATTTTACTTCTCCTCCAATTAGCAAAAGCACATGTGCAGTACAGTAAAACTGAACTGCTCATGTTCTAAACCAAATAAACCTGCACACTTTCGCCAACAATGACTGGGACTAAATCCCCCACGAGAGCCGAAGGAACACCATATAACTGCTGAAGTGGTGCAGTTGACGGAGGCATAGGACAGAGAAGAGGGGGAAGAGAGTGGGCCTGTGGGCTAAGCTAAGTGCTAACCCACACAGACCAGCTATTCCAAGTCTCTTCCTCACCAACTCACGGTCACTAAGCAACAAGATGGATGAACTACGACTACAGATAACCTCACGCTGTTTGGATTACTGTGTTATGATCATCACAGAGGCTTGGCTGGACTCTTTTACCCCAGACACTGCTATTGCGCTAGCGGGCCACGCTACATTCAGAGCGGACAGGAACAAAGAGTCCGGTAAGAAATGCGGAGGAGTTCTGCTGGTGTATGTGAACAATAACTAGTGTACCAACACCACAGTGAAAGTCGTCCACTGCTGTCCGAACATAGAGTATATGATGGTACAATTCTACTTGCTCACAGAGCTCACAGCGGTCACAATAATAGCGGTTTATGTGCCGCCGCAAGCTAATGCTAAGCTAGCCATGGAGCTACTCTAGCACTCCATTAATAAACAGTTAACAACGGACTCTCTGATCATCTCTCTCTGTCCCTGATCCCTGCTTATAAACCTCTAATTCAAAGACAAAGACAATCTGAAAAAACAGTACGAGTGTGGACCGCGGAAGCCACCATGGCCCTACAGGACTGTTTTGACAACACGGTTTGGAGTATATTCGCATTATATTATTTTCGCAGAAGGATCAGACTTGATCCATCTCAACACGGCCAAGACCATCTGCCGTACTCTCATACATCAACTTCTGTACTGAGAGTGTAACAACAACAAAGACTGTTAAAGTGTTCCCAAACCAGAAGCCATGGCTCAACACCGAGGTGCGAGGTCTACTAAGACAATGCCTTCAAATCAGGAGACCAACAAGTCTACAAAGAGGCATGCCAATCTCTGCTTAAAGGCATAAAACAAGTCAAGTGCAAATACAAACAGGGCATTGAGGAACACTTTAGCACAAACAACTCCAGAAACATGTGGCAGGGGATCAAGACACTCACTGGGTACAAAGACAATCACACAAAAACAAACTCCCTGGACATCACCTTACCTGACACCCTAAACCAGTTCTTTGCCCGCTTTGACCAACAAAACAGGAACACCATCACCCATCCTGCTGTTTCAGAGAGGGACAACACCCCCATCCAGCTGGAGCATAATCAGGTCAGAGCCACACTGCGCAGAGTCAACGCAAGGAAAGCAGCTGGCTCAGACGGTGTGGCAGGTAGAGTGCTTAGTAGTGTGCAGACCAACTAGCAGAGGTTTTCACCATGGTCTTCAACCTCTCACTGCTACAATCTGTAGTATTGTCCCAACTGTATTGTCCCAACATCTACAGGAAGCGGTGCCTGAGGAAAGTGGGGAGGATCATCAAGGACTCCAGTCACCCCAGCCATAAACTGTTCAGACTACTTCCATCAGGAAGGAGGTTCTGCAGTATCCGGTCCCGTACCAACAGACTGAGAGACAGCTTTTTCCATCAGGCCATCAGACTGCTGAACACCTCATAGACACCTCACCTTCACTTACCAGAACTTCAACATTATGCACTCCATACTGTATATAAATGCCACTTGTTTTGCACATTTCCAACTGCCAACCTCTGTATATTTTATTTTATTGTTTATTCTATTGTATTTAATTTAAATATATATATATATATACACACACACACACACACACAGATATACATATTTAGTATACACATTCAGTAATGCACATACACTCTTATATTGTACATATATCTATTCATATAATTCTCAGATTCCCATTCTTATATTTTGCTT
>VUQG01012179.1:3122-19716 GCA_015106755.1 Etia nguti
TGACTCACTCTTGTAGGCAGCCTCAAGTGGCCATTTGAGGAACTGCATTTTTTGGCACTCATGCGCTGGTTTCTACTTCCAGTTCTGGATGGTGCTGCTTGCGTTGACCACATCTTTGTGGTCCTTCTGTCTCATTAACCCAAGTACTGATCACTCACAGGCAGGTCACAGATGTTCAAAGTCTTTCTTTGTGGCTCTCTCTATCTTCTTTCTTTGATCTTGTTTAAGCTTCTGACTGTTTTCTTTTCAAATGCTGCCCTTTTGTACTCCCTTACAGTGCACTGCAGCATTCTGGTGTGTGTGTGTGTGTGTGTGTGCAATATGCTGTGTGTTCAGTGTGGCCACAGGGTATGCATTCGAGCTGATGGAGAGGTGACTGTAGCAGTCAGTTCTGTCACTCAGCAAAATGTCTATTTTTAAAGTAACTAAACCTTCTGTTTTCAACACCAAGCTGGCCAGATGGTCCAGTTTTATGGTTCCATTCAGCACAATATGCTCATGTTTGAGAAAATTGGATTAAAAGATATGACAAGATAATGCTCATTTCACAGACAACGCCAGAAATGATTCGACTTTCCTCGGGAATCACGTTTTTGTCATGTTTGCACCTAAATATTCCAAGAGGAATTTATCTAAAAGCATCATTCATGACGTTGTCTGTACAAATTAAAATTCACATGAATTAGAATCAAATATGGTATATCTGAACATCATGCATTTCTTAAAACATTTTTTGATATGAGTTAAAAAAAAAAGAAAAGAAAAGGGAATGTGATTTACATTAATACTGGAGAAGACCATAGATCTATCTACCGCTGTTCCTCACAGATGGCCGCGGGGCACGCTGTGTCTGTGGCGGATGCTTGTTAATCTTAATGGATGCTTGAGAGACGGAGAATGTGAATAGGGAAGCCCTACTCAGATAAAACATTCAGCACTGACACGCAGTAAATACTGAAACAGAGTCTTGTTAAAGAGCCAGATGCAAGAAAATATAAATAAGTTCAGGACAGCTGGAAAGACGTGAAGGAGTTCAGGAGCGTTTACCCAAGAATGCGGTTCTACTGTATCTAAATGGACTCAAGTTAAACTTAAAGACATGTGATTGTGAAGAGTGAGAACAAAGACTGGTGACGAGGAGTTGTTGCTGGTTCCATGAGGAGTCTGTGACCTGATGGGAATCGCTGTGGTGTTTTTCCACTTTGGTGTTTGCAAGGATTAATCAAGTAATAGAGACCATGTTAATCAATGAGCTTTAAGTTCTGTCACCTTAGGTGCACCAGTTGACCTCTATCATCTGCTTTGGTGCAAAGCAACCGCTCTCTGTTAGTAATGTGGCTGTACTTGTGCTACAGATCAAAATCTTAAGCTCTACAAAAGTTCCCTGGTTACAGATTATTTTGCCAAACTAATGTGTTTCCAAGCTGTTCCTACATTTTTAAACATTTAGGATATGCTTCTCCAGTTAAAGCAGACGACAAACAAAAACCTCAGCTGTACCATAAAGAGAAAAACAAGAAAAAGAAGATGTAGCGTTCATAATAATACCTGATACTGGGTTGCATGTTAAACTGGAGAACAAAGCCTTCATGTATTTTCATGAGGATTTGAAGTGTTCTGACATTCAGCCATGCAGAGAGGTGCCGTTGTCTGGGGGAGTGCATGCTGAACAGTGGAAGGTGGAAATCTCAGTAGCGTAGAAGCAGTAGCTGAAGCTTTGGCGTCGACGAGCGGCCCTGTCGACTTTTAACACACATCTTATGCTCATTTAGAGCTGCGAGACGGTGACCTACCCTCGGTGTTATTACTCTCGCCGCGTGCCTCTTCTTAGCATTCAGATTGCTATCTCGCCTGCTTTTATGCGCTCTGACGGCACAGCGGCGTCACAGGCTCGCTTTGTTAATTTCACTCCACGCGCTGTTCACACGCGTGCCACCGAAGGCAAAACGAAGTGTAACAAATCCCTAGCAGCGACTAAAATATTCATCGTAACCGGCAGGTGAAGCGATAATGTAGTGATTTTGACCTCACGTTGTTGTCATGATTAACCACGGGAAACAAATGGCCTGTGTTGCAGGGAGGAGAACACGACTGCGGGCTGCAAAAACCTTGACCTTCAGCTCTCCTCTCTGTCGCTCTGGGACATTTATTTATTTTATTTTTTTCAGGAGAGGCTCCAGTTGACTGGGCAGATTAGTGACTCACTTTGAGGTCTGGGAAGTTTTAGGGAAAGTAACGCTGAGTGTTCACTTGCTTGATTTCAACCAAAATATAATCCAAACCATGATCTACTGACTGCTAAACTGTGGCTGCTTATTTTCATCTGCCACCCACTACCACAGCACGCTGTACGGTGCTTAATGTTATAATTACTGCATATATCATGCATCTGGACAATATCTAGTCTGTTATTATGTGTGCAGCTGCTTGTTGGGACTTGATTAAGTGTATGCAGCGGACAACTTAATCTCCTCAAAATGCAAAGTGACCTGCGGGTCAGTGTTGTTTGATGAAGCTCAGAGTTGTCAATAATTGACTGCGTTTGGCGGCTTACTCTTAACTCAGAGGCATCGTAATCGCGGCCAGAAAATCCACATCACGTCCTCGGAGTAAGGCTGTCTCATCAAAGTCAAAGACTGGTATTGTCTTCTGGCTGAGGCATCATGGCCGCATGTTGTTATTATGTAAGAGCAGAGGGCAGCCTAATGAACAAGAGTGTCCACATGCTCAGGAAAAGACTCAAAAGGCATTTAATTACATGATATGAATTCATCCTTCTTCTTTTAAAATCCTACTTTTATTTGAAACTCTATTTTTCAGTGTCTTAATATATTCATTTATTTAAATAAATCTTGGTAGCATTCATTTGCCTGCCATGTAATACACTGCAAAATTCATTAAGGCAAAGTAGTTGAGCTGTTTTAAATCACAGGGAAACAGGAACACCAAAGAAAACTGAAGGACGGCGCGATACTCAAAAACATGCTCGCGATTGCATTTAATCACTTTAAATTCACTGCGCTGTCACTCACGGGGGCATGAGATCCGGAAAGCGCCACATCCCTCAAATCGTCGTCTTTATCCGTCTGCCAGTGGACATGAAACAGCGGCAGAGTGCAGCGACCTTCTCAGCGAGCGAATTTCATTAACATTTGATAACATGTTGGGGCAACTGAACATTTTTTTTTGTTGTTTTTTGTCGCAGTTCATGTGTGTTCCCAAACTTGGAACAAACAGTAATGACAGTGCATTGTGTCAAATTCAGCTTGTGTGAGCTCTTTCCTGCACCACCTCATTACATGCATTTTTAGTTAACGGGAGAGTCACGACCACTAATAAAGTGTCAGCAGCTGATACGCAGAATTGGAGGAGAGCAGCTGAGATTGTGTGTGTGTGTGTGTGTGTGTGTGTGTGTGTGTGTGTGTGTGTGTGTGCCTTTTTTTCTCTATTCGCTCTCTGCACAGCATGTGTATTTTATAATTAGGACAGACCTGATTTCCTAACTGTTTTAATATAACTGAATTAAAAACATCACATTTACATGACGGGTCCATTGTTTAGGCTAATGCTTTTAAAAATAGCTGCATCAATAATTAGTACACTCTTAGATGCTGGGGTTCAGTGAAAAATCATTTTCTAATTTTGATTAGTGCCAGGCCATGTGGCTAATTTGGTTTCATTTGTCGTATAAACCTACAATCGTAGCTCTGTTGGCATGTCTCTGGATTATTGGGAATGACAAGCAAAGCAAAATTTGTGGTGGGTTTTATTTTAGTGCCATAACGTCTGCCCACTGCATTGATTGTATTTAGGTAGAAGTAGACACAGGTGAGAAAAATCTGTTCTCTGTAATTTGGGTGAAGTGACCCTTTAAAGCCACAAAAACAGTGTGTGCAGCATTACTGAAAGAGAACAGACAGTCCACCATCTTCCCACACTCTGTGCTCAGAAAATGTGTGTCTAAGCATACACATAAAACTGACGTGAGTGTTATTAATATCTAGGTCTTCCCTCTGGAGAAGAGCCTGCTCAGCATGTGTGTGGCATTTTATGACAACTGCAGAGGGAGGGTGGGGGGGGGAGTCTACCATTAGCACCTAACCATCTGTATATAGTGTCTTCCTCCTGTCTCAGGTGAAAACTAACTGTGAATGTCAGCACAGGTTAAAATGCTGACTAAACCGTGACGGAGCACCTGTGTGTCTCCTCTCTCTCTCTCTCTCTCCAGCGTTAATAATGTATGGACGGGGCAGCCAAGTAGCTACAATCACCTCATTTGGAGATCATGATTAATGGCAATGGAAAAAATAGAGAAGAAAACACTGGAAGACCTACTTATGAAGGCTATAGAGAAGCATCTGTGTGCCCTGCTCATGAGTGCATTCATGCATGTCTGCATGTGGAACTGTGCCTGCGTTCCAATGCAATTCCCATCAAGCGTGAATATTCACGTGAAAGCATCGAACCCCTCCCCATAATGACACTTGCACAGTATAGATGTTTTCCGTTTATTGCACAGCGTCCCTCAGATCTGCCTCAGATGAAATATAGGCCGAGCGTCTGGGTGTACTGCGTGCGGGAGATAGTGGGAAAAGACTGTCAATAGGGAGATACTGCGAGGAAAGACAGAGCATGTGTTTCTCCAGACTCACTGATAGTAATTTAGCAGACTGCAGCATTGCAGAGAGCGGCGGAGTTGAGCGCAAGGGAGGGGGCGGCCAGTTGTCACACATGGAACCAGTGACATCCTCTATTGCTCAGAATCACACGCGCACACACAAACATAAAAATGGGATTTTTATGTGGCTCGGCAATTGTGGAATTTGCCCAGTAATGCACACCGGTTTCAAATTTGCTCCCTGTCATGATGCGTTCACAAGCAGCGTTCACCAAACACGAGGCTGTCAGCTTCATGCACTCGTCTTTAAAAAGCATATCAGATAGAAAAGCATTTAACAGAAGAAGAAGAAAAAAAAAACATTTGTGTAACAGCCGTATGCCACTGGATGCCTGACACACTCCACTGAATGCTGACTCATGTTTTGGTGATATGTCTTTTTTCCTCACACGTAAGCCTTCTGTTTGCCGTCCTGGTCCAATGTGAAAAGGAAAGTATGGACAGAAGGTGTATGACTAAGCTGGTGAACAGATTTTTATTGTCCTTAATTCACAGCTCAAATCCATCATGCATAATTATAATGAGTTTTTCTCAAGTCCCCTAAAAATAATAATAAAAAAAGAAGGTAATAAACAAAAATAAAGTTGGGTATAAACTATATCATTTATTTTCTCCCGGTGTGCAGATACAGAAGATACCTCAAAAGCAATTTTGAATCAGTTTCAAGCTTTGCTTTGGAAGCTGATTAAAACTGTAAGGAATATTTTGGGGGGATGCTGTTAATGGCCCCACCTTGTCAAATGTTGCTCGACAAAAAATAAAATAAAATCGCCTTTATTCTCATCCAAATAAAGTTGAGACCAAAAAAAAGGACTGATTTGATGGATATTACAAAAAAAAGAAAAGCCAACAAAAGAGAATAAGACAAATGGTAAAATATTCTGGGAGCTGATTTGAAATAACCCAGTCTCTGAAATATGTTTTTCCCATGTGCCTCATTTAAATTTACTCCCAGTGTTCAAAGAGGCTGTCAGCGTGAGAGGACAGGCAGAGCTGTACTTGGTTGACGAACCACGAAGAAAAGCCAGCTTACCATAGAAGGAATCAGCTACATCCAAACCCTGCAGACACATTTCCCTTTAAATAGCTTTCCTGACCTTCCACCTGTGTGCTTTTTTAACAGTTTAACGTAATGACACAAACAATATGTATTTCACACCCACATGGAGTGCTCACATAAAGACCGATGCCCCCACTACACACACAGACACACACACACACACACACACACACGTTTAAAGAGCGTGAAACAAATGCTTACATATGCAGGAATCTAAAAATAGCATAAGGTTGGGAATTGAAAATAGACCAGGAAAATAAAAGCGGGACTTGTTCGACTGAGTCTAAATGCTCTGACAGTCTGTCTTTGTGCATTTGGCTATTTTGCGGTGGACGCAGGCAGACAAGCCGAGAGGGGAGAGGCGCTGGAGATGAAAAGACGGCGAGCAGCGAGGTGCACTGCAGTTCTGCCGGCTCTCCAGCTGGCTCCCCGGCTAATTAGAATGGGGGAGAGCACACAGGAGAGCAAAGCATGAAGCCCACATCATTTTCAGCTGTACATGCTCCTGTGGTCAGAAATGCAGCTCTCTGCTTCTCCCCCGCCTGCCCTTCAAAATTCAGCTGTCTGAATAATCAGATGTGGCATGTTGGTTAATGGACTCCTCTTTAGCTCACGGAGCATTTTGGGCCATTTATGGTGCAGACCAAAGAAGCTTTTGCCGGGACTCTCTAACTGCGCTGAGCTCCGTCCCCTCCAGCTGTTTCACTGGCCCACTGTAATACACTGAACTGCTAACATATGAGGGATGAAAGGTCAATTGTTCAGAAATAATTAGACAGAGGAAGTCATTTTACCAGAGGGGATAAAGACTTCCACTCAGCAGCTGCAGTGGAGGAGTAAAGTGTCCGAGACTACGACAGAAATAAATTACATCTGTGTGAGGTTTTTAATTTTGTGTCGTACTTTTGTTTTACACGTGACACCAGGTTTGTGTTACATGTGGTTTTTCTGCCACAGTGTAATCAGGATCTAATCAACAACATTGCCATATTAAGATGACGTATAGCTTTCAAATCCTAATGCGTCCAGTAAAGTACTGAGCCAGCCACCTCACAGATGTGAATAAATAGTTTATAATGGTATAACGTAGCTGTGAGCGGATGTGATTATTAATAAACCGAAACTACTTCAGATGGCTCAGAGGCTTGGGTAGAAACAAATAAGACAAAATGTGTGTTAAATACTGTGCAATATTGCAGCTGCCATCTTTTTTTAAACTCCACTTAGAGATATAAGTAGCTCAAAAGGCTGCAATTCTTAGTCTCATCATTGCTTAACCACAGTGTCTCCCTACTGAGGATTGCTCATCACTCACATGCGTACATCTTACTTACTGTGTTTGAAGATTGTATGTCCAGATATATTCCAACTGCCCACACATTTTGTGCGTGTGTGTGTGCTTTACAGGCATTTCTCATCTAACCTCCTTATTTTTTTCCCTTTCTATAGGAACCTGGGAAAATCGGGCCTACGTGTTTCCTGTCTCGGGTTAGGTAAGTTGGGATGAAGGCAGGGAAATATTCAGCTCAGCTTCAAACCCTTAAATAAAATCTGTCTGTCTGTCTGTCTCTCCCTCTCTCTCCTTGTTCAGGCACCTGGGTGACATTTGGATCGCAGATCTCTGATGAAGTGAGCGTTCTCTCTCTGTGTTTGTATGAGAAATCGATTCCCGCACGCCTTCACTCGTTTGGTTTTTGTGTAACACAGTTCGGCGCACTGTAAACAAATCTCAGTGTTCACGATCGCGGGAATGTGTGACAGGCCTTAAGACTGCTGTAGCTTGGCGAGATATTGTCTGTATTATCCTCCCTGAGTAGTGCCCTTCATGAACGACCTCTGGGTAATTGGAATTTATCCGCCGTCTGCTTCTCTCAGTCTCAGTTTTTTGTGTTCTCTCAGATGGCAGAGAACCTGATGACCGTAGCTTATGAGAACGGAGTGAACCTGTTTGACACAGCGGAGGTGTACGCCTCTGGAAGGTCAGACTTCACTTTCCTCTCCTGAGCCTCAATTAAAACTTTCATCCTCACAGAGGGTTTTTTTTTAATCGTCTGATTTCTCTCACAGCAAATACAAAAATTTAAACCTGTTTTTATGTGACGTCCTCTTTTATCGTCTCTCGTCTTCCATTCTTCTTCTTTACATTAATCTTGTTTTCTTTGGTCTGCGTGTCTTTATAAACTCTGTCGTTAAAGGTTACATGTAAATAAAGTTTATTAGCCTCAGCCCGTCACAACCAATGATGTGTTTCTCCACAGGGCGGAAATTACTCTAGGGAACATTATCAAGAAGAAAGGATGGAGGTGAGATTACTCATTCTTCCTAACTGACTCACAGGCATGCAAAGCTTTTTAACTCGACCAGATCACAGATTTACTTTAAATAATCCCTAATAATCCCTTCCTGAAATGCACTGCATTACTACATGTTTTCATTACTTTTGATAGCGGCAAACCATTAAATGCTCTCAAGGGAAAGTCATATTTCGGGAAAAAAATGTAGAGCTTTATCCTCAGAGAGACTAAAAAGGATAAAAATGTTAAATTCCCTGATCAAAGATGGTGGCTGACTCACCCAGCTGCCTAAGAGGCACATATTGATAATAAAATGTTTTAATTTTAACCCAAGAAAGAAAGAAAGACTGTCAGCAACACTGTCCGTACTATTAGATTTAGGATGAGCTGATTCCCTTAACTTAAATTTTATGCTGCAATCAAAATACTCATGACTTTGTCCTTGCCAGACGTTCAAGTTTTGTCATTACAACAAAAATCTACTGGGGAGGCCAGTAAGTATACGACTAAAACACTAGACTCTTTACATTTCTTCAACCTAGCCTCTTTCTGTTCATCATTTTAAGTGAGGATCAATGATTTGTATTTTCATAACTCCACAGGGCAGAGACAGAGAGAGGACTCTCCAGAAAGCACATTATTGAAGGTATAGTCTACTCCTATATTTACAACATCATATTTACCCCCAAGATTTGCAAAGTGTAAACCAAATAAGGGGTTTTTCTGGTCCAGTTTAAAGCAATTCAAGTCAATTTCAGTTCAGTTTTATTTATAGAAAATTCCACAGATCACACAACAGTTGCCTTAGGGCATTTTATTTTGTAAGGTAAATACCCTACAATAATACTGAGAAAACAAACAGAGCAAGTGCTTTGGCGACAGTGGGAAGGAAAAACTACCCTTTAACAGGAAGAAACTTCCAGCAGAAACAGACTCAGGGAGGGACAGCCATCTGCCGCAACTGGTTGACGATGAGAGGAGAAGACATTGGATAAATATTTTTCTGCAGCTTGACTTTAAACTGACAGTTTAAAATAGAAAATTGGTCATTTGGAGTTGGACCACAACATCACCACAGACACTGTGGGGATCTCCCACTCAGTGACTCAAATTAGCTGAGGTGAAACCTAGCGCACAGCTGGCAGAACTTTGATACAAACTGAAGCGGTGATTTATAAAAGAAAATTTAAAAATCCAGCCCACATAGAAGAGTCACAAAGGGAAAAATTAGCTTTAGAGACCAAAAGTATTTTTTATAAGAGACTATAAGTGAGTTTATTTTTGCTCTAAAGTTGGACATTTTAACACAGGGGTCTATGGGGATTGGCTCGCTTTTGGAGCCAGCCTCAAGTGGCCATTAGAGGAACTGCAGTTTGTGGCACTTCTGCATTAGCTTTGGGCTTATTATATATTACAGACTATAAATGAAAGCTATGCTTTATTAGGTTGCACTGCATCTTTATTTTGTATAGCATGTTTTCCTGTGTGTTACTTCAACCACTAATGATGTTATTGCTATCGCTCATTTGAAGCCCCCTTTACCTTTTAGTGTGAGCGTTGCTTGACTCACTCAGTAAGCTCCGTGTTACACATCACAGTAAGCACAACTTCATCTTTAACTGTGATGTCAGTGGACACTATTGGGATATGAGGTGCATTCACTTTGAAGCTATATCACTTTAAGTGCAGATGTAGATGGGTGGGTACGTTTCAGAGGTCTGTCATCAGATTTGTTGGGTCAAAGAAAATACAGAGGTCAGGTGAAGGTACATGTCTTGATTGCTGTTTTCCAGCCGTTTCATCGGTTCCAAAAATAATCCTAAAAAATCTAAAGGATATGGTGGTGGTCTTTGTTCTTTTTGTAAGCAACATGGCTGCAGGATGACCATTTACCTTGGACTTGAATGAGTTTTTTTATGTCATTGTCATGAAGCTTTTGATTTGGGGCTGTTGCATAATGAGTGAACTACGTGCAGCTCTTACGGCTTGCACCACGTGCAGGGACAACGCTCAGATTTCGACTCTATGCAGTATTTTTCACTTTGCTCAGGAAAAAAAAGTCCAACTGCTGACTTACTCAAGGTTAGACGCTTGCCCAGAACATTTGAGAAGCAGAAAATCGAACATAAAACAGAATCACTCATTTTACCCTCCACCAGCACACTGTACTGAGCATAATCATTAATATCTTGGGTGGAGCTGAATGCTATTTTGATGCCATTTAAACTTAGAATTTAAAAAATAAATCACTTTAGTGATCTGGCCTAACATTAGGCACCAGCATGAAGTTCGTATTTATAGATTTTTGGGATGAAGCTCCATGAAATTCCAAACACACACTCATGTCTCACTCAGGAAAAAAATGTAATAACTTTGGTCCTTCCCTTACGCTTCATTGAGCATGATTACCAGGTCAATATGATGCAGCCTGATACTTTGGTTTATTGCCAAATAACTGCAAAGCTATTGACACTGTCATTAGACTCTCTCTTGTTTAGTGGTGGCTCAAAACATCGCTGTGCCTTAAAGTTATGACTCTTAGTCCAATAATTGACTCGTGTTTATCACAGGTTTACGAGGATCCCTATCAAGACTCCAACTAGATTATGTGGACATCGTTTTTGCCAACAGAAATGATGTCAACAGTCCGATGGAAGGTCAGTTTGAACCGCTTATTACTGTTCTAGCACAAATATGGAGGGGTTTTGTTTGGTAGTATGTTTTATTTGTGGAAATAAGCTTTAATCACATGCGTTAGAGTTGTCAAATGAATGTAATTTAAGTGAGATGTCATATGCTGTGATTTGCAGAGATTGTACGGGCCATGACGTTTGTAATAAACCAGGGTATGGCTATGTACTGGGGAACCTCACGCTGGAGCGCAATGGAAATCATGGTGCTGAGCTCTCACTCTTAAAGTCTTACTCTTCACAAATTCACGAGTGTCAGCTTTTTTCCAGATAACGCTGATCACTTACCATTGCATTGTGTTTCCATTTCTGTGGCACCAGGAGGCATACTCGGTGGCACGCCAGTTCAACCTGATACCACCTGTGTGCGAGCAGGCAGAGTATCACTATTTCCAGAGGGACAAAGTGGAAGTGCAGCTTCCTGAACTCTACCACAAGATCGGTCAGGCATCCAAAAATCCCACAGCAACATTTATCTCTTCTTTTTAATTAAGTTTCATTAGTTTCATTTACACTTTCCTCGCTCTGTCAGGTGTGGGAGCAATGACCTGGTCCCCGCTCGCTTGTGGTTTAATCACAGGCAAGTACAGTGATGGTGTACCGGAGTGCTCCAGAGCAGCAATGAAGGTCAGTTTGATCTTCCACTTCCTCTCACTCCAAATCAGCCTCACTATAGTTCTTGATTTTATCGGCATACAGTGTGAATCAGTGCCGCATCAGTGATATTCTCCATGTTGGTCCTGATGAAGGGGTACCAGTGGCTGAAGGAGCGAGTGAACAGTGAGGAGGGTCGGAGGCAGCTGGCTAAAATCAAGGAGCTCCATCTACTGGCAGACAGACTGGGCTGCACTGCTGCACAGTTAGCCATCGGTATGATCCGAGCAAACGGCCTGAGTTTTCAGTGCAGACATACAGAGATGCAGTTTTGCTTGTTTTAGCATCATGTGACTGCAGATTAAAACTGAACCAATTCATATTTGCATGACTTCCACACCTTAAATGACTGATTCATTATGTTTAATCTTACCGTACACACGCAGGTAGGAAGTGCTGTAACAGTTCTGGGAGAAGTGTAGAAAATCTATGTCTCCTGTATGATAATTAAGTGCTTTGTATATGTATGGTCTGTCGTTAAGGCTTTTCCAAC
Organism: Etia nguti; assembly: GCA_015106755.1. Classification (NCBI taxonomy): domain Eukaryota; kingdom Metazoa; phylum Chordata; class Actinopteri; order Cichliformes; family Cichlidae; genus Etia; species Etia nguti. The sequence continues at coordinate 14,992 of VUQG01012179.1, forward strand.
CTCTGCTCAGATCTGTTAACGTTTTTTTTAAAGGAAGTCTAAAAAAATCAGCTACTTTACTTTGGTTACAAACTGATATTCCTCCAGCAATAAAGTTTTCCTGGTTTGCTCATTTTACAGCCTGGTGTCTGCGCAGTGAGGGAGTCAGCTCAGTACTTCTGGGTGTTTCTAATACAGACCAGCTTCTTGAGAATCTGGGTGCCCTCCGGGTAAATATGTGCTGTATTCAAATATGCTTTTATGTTTTGTGCGCAATAAAAAGAACCCCCAAAAAACAGCAGATCACACTTTAAGCTGATGCCATCCTTCCCTTCTTTCAGATTTTATCTCAAATGACCCCTCAAACCGTTACTGAGATGGACGCCCTGCTGGGAAACAAGCCACACTCGAAGAAAGAGTCACGCGCTTGAAGATTCAAATCTCAGCGACGGACGATGTTTCGAGAAGACGAAGAAGACTTTGATGTTGGGGAAACATCGCTTTTTGCTCTGCTGTATACTCAACAACTTGCATGTCCTCGGCAACATTTATGCTTCCAGTATGTGCGCATATCCATTCTGCGCAGTACATTATATCATGTAGAAGAAAAAAAAGGAGAAAAAAAAAAAGAACAAGAGAACTCTCTCAGTTGTGGAAGAAAAAAACCATAACCGATCATATATTGCTCACTGTTGATTGTTCACAGACTAATTATTTCAACATAGAGGAAGGCTAAAGCTGGTCAATCAAATGTCAATCCTAAAGTGAGGAAAGAAAGAAAGAAAAAAAAGGCCACCTCTGCCCTAACATGCAACTCTACTGCGTGAACGGTGCTTTCATTAGACGTGTGAGTCTCCTCCCCTGACAGCTGCCTGTTATTCTGTGTGATGTTTAGTACCCAGCAGCCAGAGAGCTAAAGGTTAGTCCTCATCGTGTCTAACCGAACATTCCCCGTAGTGTGCATGTGACTGCTCTGCCACACTCACCGCTTTATAGGGTTGGGAACAATGGATTACTTGTGGAGTAATGAAAAAAAAAAAAAAACAGCAAATAATCCACTCTGGTATTACTTTAAAAAAAAATCACATGATTTAAAAGGAAAAATTGGCAAATTAATTTCAAGCATGAAGGTTACAGAGTTAGAACTGGGTCTGGCAGAAATGTTGAAATAATAATAATAACTTATGTGTGCCGTTACGGTGTCAAATTGGCCATCAGAAATCAATAGCCAGTGACATTTTGCAAAGTGACTTTTCCCAACCCTGCTGCTTTCTCAGCGGTCCGTTTGCCTCCTCTGTGCGCATGTCCCTTTAAGACAGACTAGCCCTAACAGGGTGTAAATGTGGCATGGCTTTTTTTTTTTTTTTACGGCTTATGTAGATTTGCAGTGCCCTTGTAAGCCATTTCTTTATTTTTTAAACTCTAAGCGGTCAGATAGTTTTATCCGACATAACCGTCCTGCTGGGCACGCTCGCTTTAAAGGCTCTCAGCAGTCTGCAGACACGGCTTGTGTGTCCATGTTGCATATAATATTTGTATCGTCCTGAACTATGTCAAAAGATGCTGACATCACTTTCCGCGGTGCCGAGTTGCTGATCTCGAGTCGCAGGTTTGAGACGGCTGGACTGAGTGGAAAGGTTGCTGGTTGTCTGACACAAAGATTTGGACACATTGTGGTGAACGTGTAGTTTTCAAAAAGATGGGAAATAAAAACGATAAGTCTGAGTTTATCAAATGTGATACAAGTCTTACCACAGGCCACTTGGGGTAAGATTTCGATAAATGTTACCTTTCCTTTTGTTTGTGGAAGCCTGAAAACAGCTTCTCTGCTCATTTCTCTCTCTGCATCGCTCCAAAGTCGTTCCCATTCTCACACACATGCACGACAGATTTTATACCGTGCACTTTGTCTTTTTCCCTTTAGTTTTGTAATGACTTCAATACTTTGTAATGTGAAGGGGGATGTCGTTTGTTTTTTTTTTTGTTTTTTTTTCTTTTTTTTGTGATTTGCCATGAAAACAAAACTCCGAGGTGGAGTTTTTGATACACGGGAGTCGTTTCAGCAGACACGAGGTTGCAATATATTGTAAATAGGCTCATCTGTTTTGACGGTGATGTAACAAGAGAAAGTTCAAGTCTGTGGTTCATGAAGGTTTCCTTAAAGGAGCCACTGTGGCTCTCCTCTGTGAGTCTGTTATGATGTACAGTTCGACTGAGCGTAGCTTCCAGTGTACATAGGTTCTTCAATCAAACCCTAAAAATGTAACTTTGCCTGCCTAACTTATATTTTACTGTCTTGCAACAAAAAGAAACCAAAACACAAACAAAAAAAGATAATAATAAGAGAAGAGACAACTGATTCTGAATGTATCATGTCTGTTGCTCAAACCTACTTAAGGGACAAAGCACATACCCTGTTCCATAGTGGTTTTTGAACCTGCAAATGTGCAGACATTTACATTGGGATTAGCCAACACAAGCTTCTTGCACCCCCTTCATTCAGCTCTTAATAGAAAGTCAGATAAGTTTTTTGTACTTCCAAAACCCAGAGTAGTCTAATCACAGGTGTGACGTTAAACCCCCAGCTGCTAGCTATCCTTCCACGTTGATTTTTGGACCACACTTTATTTGTGTAAATGTGCAATGCAATTTTACGAGTTGCATATGAGCCGGCATATGGGCTGCGAGCACTAGGATTAGTCACAACCTTCATTCTCACATATCATGTGCTCCCTTGATGGGTTTTAGCTTCCTTATGTACACTTTGATGATCAACACAATGTTGATGGACATACTTAGATGACTAAGACACTTAAATCTGTAATTGCTTCGGATTTTTGTTTTGTTTTGTTCAACATTTTTATGCAGATAGAAAATAAAGCAGCTTTCAGCTACAGATTTTTATTTTATTTTATTGTGGTTAAGCAGTGACCGGCACAGGAATGTTCTTAACTAAAGCCAGCAGATAACACTGAGTGCATAATGCATACCTGCAAAGCTAGTTTGTTCCTCCCATTTGAGGTTAGCCTGCACTATTGTGTTGCTGCTGATATAACAGAGCTTCTTTGTGTTGCCCCAAAACAGCACGAGTTGACCGAGCGAGGCGACGGGCGCTGACCGTGGAAATAGTGATTTTTTTTGTGTGAAAAAGCTCAGAGAGGTGTGATGTTTCAGAGAAATTCTAAATCTCCTCACTAAAGCGTAAAAAACTTTGATTATTCATGTGGATCTTCAGACTGTTCTTTCTCAGAGGGGGAAAAAAGGCTCTCTGTGAAATCTGGCATTAAGGACTGTTTGTGCTTATGTGGATTTACACTAATCAGCTCATTCTTTTCCTTATTGCTTCTTGTTCGGGTGAAGAAATGTAATGAGTTGATCAAACTTTTCCTTTGCTTGTACGTTGTCGATGTTGACGTTTGTGACAGGCAGCTTTGTTGCGTGCAATAACAGACTATATTTGCAACAAAGGTCCACATCTGATTAATCACTGTGCAAGCGCTGGCTTACAGTATGAGCCCCAGAAATATTCAGCTGCACATCCAAAGGAGTCAAATTTGCACCTTGTAGGGTTATAGTACAATTACATTTGGGGGTTTGGTTAGCACTAAATCGCAGGTGGATTTAAAAGACTAAAAAGCTTACAAGTTCAAGAAAGGTGCGAGTTAAGAAGCCATGCATTTATTTCACTGCTTACATCCTGTTAAATGTGTGCCAGCTCTTCACCCCTGACTCTTTCAGATGGATGGCACGAGAACAATAACTCAGCCGTGTGTCCGGCGCTCTGTGCCGTGCCCGCTGGGACGCCACACATGTTTACAGCGAGCAGAAAACATCTGTGACGCCAGCACCGGTAGGCTTTCTCTCACTGGATTCCCAGGTGCCCTCGGAGCGACAGATGAAACATATGTGCTGAAAAATATTGACGGCCTCACCGCCAACACAGAAGAAGGAAACAGGTGATTCATCCACTGTGCGATGAAACAAGTTGGGGATAAGGTTATAAAGAAAGAAAAAGAAAATAGAGAGAAAGACGCTCAGAAGCACATTGGAGATCTACAAGCCCCCATATCTAATAAAGCACATTTCATACCTTACCCAGATGCTGTTGTTTTGGTCCCACAGTGAGCCGATTATATTAGAGGTCAGACCCGGTGATGAAATCCCAGGTAACCTGTAGCTGCTGCTTTGTTGACTTAAATCCTAATACAAATGTAATATAGCAGTGGAGCAAAGCAACCCATGTCAGCACGAGCCGACTACATTTACTGCATTTGTGTCAATAAAGAGCCTGAAATCCTTCCGCCTCCATCAGAGTGCTGAGAACGAGCCCGGCTCAGTGTTTCTCGTAAGGGTCGCCTCTGCAGCCAAATCCTCATGAAGGTTATTGCTCTGTGTTACAGACCACTGGGTGATATCTCTTTGTTACAATAAGGATGGCTTCCTGCTACTTAGCACAGCATGAAAATGTGCAACAATCTGCTGCTTAAAATATTCCGAAAGAAGAACTACACTGTTTGAAGTAGAAACATTTGATAATACTACAGTGCCCTGCAGTATCTAAGACATAAAATCCTTTTTGTTCTTATTAATTTAGGGACCGTTTTTAAAGCTTTGTTTTAAACAGATGCCACATGGAAGTCAGAAACAGGAAGACGAGCTAAAATAATGTTGATTTGGGTCTTTGCTGACAATTCAAACACTTTGTAGTTATTGCAGTGGGCTCGCCGAGACAAGGACAGGACGGCA
>VUQG01012183.1:2499-16204 GCA_015106755.1 Etia nguti
ATAAATTTTTTCTTTTTTTTTTAAATTTTTAAATTTAAAAAAAAAAAAAAAAAAGGTACAAAAGAAGAAAGCACCTCTGATGTAATCTACAGAAGAGCTCCGTTTTCTTCAGAGTGACTTTGCTTGCATTCATCAGCCTGATGGATAGCGGGCCCTTTGGTTGAGCGGTGCTTCCGAGTGGTTTAGCTCCAGACAAATTAACCACCCTCACAGACGGACTCAGCCAGGAGATAGAGTGGTATGCTGACATTCTCAGGCCTTTTTTTTTTTGCTTTCTCCGCTTGTGTTTTTCACCACAAGTTTCCCACTGCTTTGCGTTCATGTTCTACTGGATGTCCATTAACATGCTAATGACAGCCTGGGAGCGCGAATGTGAAAAAGTGTGTTTTAGAGACAGAGGAATGAGCCGAGAGACGATGAGGAGCAGTGAGGAAGAATAGCAGAGAGAAAGCTTGTCATCCTGTGAAATTGCCTTTGTGTGTTGGATGAATGGCTGGACGGGGGAAGCTCTTTCAGCTCACCGTCATGCTGTGCTGACAAGTGAGCATTCCTGGAGAAAAGGAAAGTAGAAACCTCCCCGTCCCTGCCCCTTCGACATGCCCGCTTTCTTCTGCATGGACCCATTAGGAACTGTTGTGTGGTACTGAACTTGGGGTGCAGGCTTTGGAACAGGAATCACATTGTGTTTTGTTTTTGTTTTTTTTTAAATCCAAGGGCATTACAGAGGCCAGGTTTTTATATGGGATGGGATTTGAGGCAGGCTTTCAGTGCTGAATAATTCTGCATTATTAGACTAGAGTCTTAATGAGGATATTTTCCTCTATTATTAAATTTGAACAGAGGAATGGAAGAGAGGCTTTCAGAGATTTCTTGTTTAGTGTCAGTCAGTAAATCTGCAGTGTGTGGAAGGGGTTTCTGTCTTTATTTTTATTACCCACATGAGGAGAAATGAGAAGCCAGCATTACTTCAGTCAGTTATGTCTGTCTTGCGTGCATACATTTTGTATGTCCATCACATTCCATCCATCAATCCATAGCTTCTGAATTATATAAGAAAATCCTCTCTAACCTACTGGGGTGGATTGGCAACAGTTATTACTGGTAAATAATGGTTGAAATCATTATAGCAGTATCACCAGTTCACATGGGTGACATGTTAAATGAAAAAACTCATTCTCTGACTAAGGTGTTGGTGACACTTAAGCCGTCTTCACACATATACTGATGCCCTGAACATTTACATGTTGCCTGACTGAGCTGCATGAGAGAATAACACATAGACACAGTCAGAGGAATACGTAACAGACTCATCATAGTTTTTTTAGTCAAAAGACTAATTTAGACATATTTAGAGGAGCATGGGAGTTGTACCATTGTCAAAAAAATAAAAATTAAAAAAGCTATACGGTTTCCCACATGTACGTGACATGATTCAATGATAAAACAAGAGCCAGGCATGTGGCTCAACGCTAACTCATATCTTATCCTGTTATGACCCGTCGCTACTTAATTCCTTCCCGCCCTGAAAACACCTTGCTGATCAGTCTGTTAAAACACCCCCGCTTACTGAGTGTCTGTGTGTAGCTAACTGTGGCATGCCAAAACAAAGATACCTGTGCAATCAGCTGCGGTGTTGGGAAACCACTTGAGTAATATTTTCAACTTGCACAAACTTAACCAGTGGCCCCGTCATCCACTCCTACACCTCTCATCATCTTCTCTAGCATGCTGCTGGCTGATGCACTGTGTCATCAGCTTTATGTGGCTCTTTATTTCCCGCCTTGTCCTCTGTATTCCCAAGGTGATGCTGTTCTTTTACACGTCTGCTCAGATGTCCTTTTATGCGCTGTGTTCAGCAATAGGTTCGTCTGTGTGTCTTAATTGGCCATCAGGGATCAGGGACAAGAGGCATGTGCAGATACAAGAGCAGGGACGGAGCACAACTGTCAGTTTTTGGTCAGGTTTTTCCTCTAAGACTGTTATTGTAACCACGTCATGTCCTGCACTTTTTTCCGTTTTTAGCCTTGGTGGGCCTATTTTTAGATCACGCTCAAGCAACAAAAAGCATAAACTGACAAACTGACACTGCGGAGTAACGCGCGATGCAGCAACACGGTCAACAGGAAGTGATACTTGGGTACTCTGTAGCAAAGTGTGTCTCACTTCCTGTTGTGTGTGAGAAGTGTGCGCTTGGGTGATAGTGAGGATTTCTTTCAACTCGTGTGTAAGACACATGAAATATATCCAGCTGCCCGATAAAGAAACTGAGAGATGGAACGATTCATAAAAATAGAAAACAGATCAGGTTTTTCTCTTCTTCTTTCCATATCAAAAATATCTTTGTTGTTCATATATCTCTCTGACTCATATCTCTTTCCACCTTTCTTATTTTTCACACAAATTCTTTCCAGTTTGTCCTCATGCATGACTCAGTCATACCATGGGTCTGACTGTATCCCTGCAGTCTCCCACTGACTTGGTAGTATCACAGTCACAATCCCAGTCAGCCAGGTGCATGAAAGGAAGTCAGATACCATTATGGAGCAATTTCATGAAACCAGCTTCATTTAAATCTCCACTATTTAAAGTAATTGTCCAAAAAAACTTTGAATGTTACCTGACGTCAGTTTTTAAAAGTGCTATGGGTCCCATGTTATCAGTGTCCCAATTTCTTTTTTACTGTTATAGCAGAAATAGTTGAGCATTGTCAGCATTGTTTGAAGTCATGATTCTAGCCATACGTTATATAATTCAGCATCCTCCCTGAGGGAAATATCTAATTTTTAAGCTCCTAACAGCTCTGCTTGTGCGGTTCAGATAATTGCTAACTTTGTCTGTCTGATTTTTAGTGCTCCCCAGGTATGTCGCATTAGGTTTATAAGATTAGGTGGTCTGTTTGACGTCACTGGACAAAGGAAATTCACGGCAACCTTTTAGTATATTGTAATTTAAGTCGTCTGAGAAGGAGCCAAATTGCTGAACCCCCTCTGGGCCATGACTTTAGAAATTCTAGACTCTGACGGAAGACCTCGGCCATCACACATCTTTTCAAACCAAATCAGGTCGGCAGTATCAAGACTAGAAAAAGCCAGCTTGGAAATTAAGAAGTGGTGTTATGTGTTAAGCAGAGGCCTTTCCAGTGGGAGAGCTGGGTTTAAGTCCCGTATTATGCTAGAAACGAGTGTTGATTGTAGGCTGCTGTGAAAATAAAAACTGTCTCTGGTTCTGAAAGTGAAGCCAACGTGAAAGTTCCTTAAACCTGCATTTTCTTTAATGCCCAGCAGGGGGCGACTACTCGGTTGCAAAAAGAAGTCAGATTGCATAGAAGTCTATGAGAATTTATACTGAGCCATACCTAATTTATGACCTCAGTAAATACTTCTCTAATGAGTATATGGACCCAGTTACTAAATCATATTCAATACACCCTGTTATTTTCTTACTGTTTGAATCATTTGTTGGAAAATAAATGCCAAGTCACTACTATATGGGCATGCAGTGTTACAGTGTTTCATAATCAGATCCATCCCTTTCATCAAAACTAATTATATAGATGACTAAAACACTCAAGATCAAAATGGGTGAGATTTTGGTGGCTGCATGCATCTTTTTTTATACAGTCTATGGCATTTTGATAATGTATGTAATCATTTGCATATGGTGGAAGGAGCCTCAAACAGAGGGGCACCTTCAGGTCTGCAGGAGAAGGGCTGAAGGTGGGCTTGAAGGTGCTTCAAGGATATGCCACAATGCTGTGACAATGTGAAACGACTGCTCATACATTACCCTACTATAGTGACAAGCCTAGAAATCAAGGTCCACTGTTCTCTGTCACAGTATGCAAATGAACCATGTGATCAGACTGAAAGATGCAAATACTGTAGGTGATTTGGCATACAGTAGAGCACTGTTATTCAAATTACACAGGCCGCTACAGCCCTTCTGGATTTCTTAGAATCACAGATGTGTCATTGTGTAGTTGCATACCACTGCACATCTGGATCTCTGGGGAGAATTTGATGAGTTCACGATGTTTCACAATCTTGCTTAAGCATTATTTCAGCCAGTCCCGCAGACCTGCACGTTCTTCTGCGCCGCATTGCGATGTCTGTTCTCTGCACAGTCATCGCAGAAGCGCTTTGCATTTTTCGACCTTGTTTATCTCACGACTCCAGAAGAACGGCACATGAATGAGGCATTGTGTCGGTGCCCTGTCTGCTGTTAACCCAGCCATAGTGAGTTATGTCCTCCAAAGCAGCCAGGAGACAGCCAGCCAAATTCAACTGGGCCAAAAAAAGAGAAGTTTCAAAAGGCAGTCTGTCTGTCTCAGTAGCTGATGGAGGTCATCTCTGTTGATTTATGTAACGTCATTGTCGATTTTAGTCTTGTGTTAGCGATTTAGAGTCTCTGACTGTAGGTCCTAAGACCATTATGTGTCACGTCTCAGCAGTCACTTTGTAACTGGGCCATGTTTCAAGCAAATGTTGTTTATGGAGACAGGAAACACGACTTCCCCTTGATATTAGTGACCCCCGAATAATACGTTTGACACTTAAAGTGATATGTTGGGCAGAATTATGTGAGGGGAAGTTGTCACATTGATCAGGGGCCTCTTCACACAGCACTTTGTTCACATGTTCATATGTAACTAGTTAAATTGAGCCCTTACTGAGTAGAAATGAACATAGTCTACATCACAAGGACTGTTATCGCTGCAAGAGGATGGACTACATAAGTAGTATTTTAAGTATTCCAGCATGCAATTGATCAAGAATGAAGTGAGATAATACACAGTTGTTTGCCAATAGTAGAAAAAAAATAACTAGCTCTGTTACTTTAGTCAGGAAATGTAACATATTTTTATTTACTCCTTTTAACAGGGACATATGTAGCTACTGCTCTATAAAGCTTTTGATACAGTGTTACCTGTGCAGTAATTGTTGTTATGTTTGTGCTGTGTTTTCTAATTTTGGTTTGGATTCAGTCTCCAGCATGCTTGGCTGGATTTGAGAGATTGCCACAGTCACAGTTTTTTAGTAGTTTTACAACACTGTGCCAACACTTTGGCAAAAGAACGACGCAGCGCCTGCTCCTTGCCAGGCTTCCACAAATCAGCCAATCATAAGAGAGTGTCCTTTTGGAGACAGGTACCTGAAAGCGACAGGAACTAATAGAGCCTGATTTTTACAGATGACAGGCAGATAGCGAGGGTTGTTGGGATGTGTTATCACCATGACGACAGTCCTGATTGGCCCAAGCATAAGTGTTTTCCCTCGTCTCCACGCGTCTCCATCCCTCTCCAGTGATAATGGTAATAATGGAACGTCTTTCTTGTGAACGCAATCGCATCAAAATGTGCCGATTAATTACCGTGCGCCTTAAGTCACTTGGCCGCCCATGCGTCTCAGCGCTTTTTTCCCTCTTTGCCAGCCCACAGTATAGAAGTAATAAGCTTAGGAGTCATCTCATTAACAATCACGTGCTGTTTTGTGCTCCATACAGGGTCTATTACGATAACTGTTAGCTCACTGCTGCTCATTACAATTCTGACCTGCCTCCCGTCGCCTCCTTCTTTCACTTCACAGCAGCTCCGTCTAGCACAAAGACGCCCTTCATGGTCCTGAATGAAGCCAACTGAAAGGAGGGCTGAAGCTCACCTCTTGTTTTGACAAAGCCTGACTTCTTCCAAACGGCCACATTCTCACCTGTTAGTGCGATTCCTTTGGAAGATGCAGGTTTTTTTGATTATTGTGAACTGAAAAGCTCAAACTTGGCAATATTTTCTCAGACACAGGGACTCTACAGGAGAGTTACCAGTCTTTTACCTCGTGTGTGGCACTTGTGTCAAGCCAGCCTCCAATTCGAGACTTGCAGTCAAGCCAGCCTCCAGTTTGTGTGGCGTCTGTCCTTTACCCTAATATATACCACGTATACATTTTCAGTGCATTATTCTATCACGTTGTTCCAGGCTGCTTTTAAATGCCAGTTACTTTTTCCACCCAAACATTAAGAGCAGCTTCTCTGGGACAAAGAGTCAGTTACATATTTATTATTGATGACATTAGGTTTGTTCACTGCAGTCCTCGCAGTCTTCTATTTGCTTTTTTCTAACCAAACCAGCTCGTCTGACTTTCATTCTTTCTGTACCTAATGAGCTGACAGGTACGCATGACTAAGCATCTAAAGTGATATTTGTCTGACCCCAAGCAATCGTTTATATGTAAATAAGCCCAACCAGCTTAAAGTGGCAATTACATGAGGAAAAACATGTGCGTCTGGGTAGTCTGACCCACACAGTAAATAAAGGCAGCTCTGATAGTAAAATGTAAATAGCACAGAGAGAGGTGCTTCTTTGTTAGGCAGCAGAACGCTCTGTCACTTCCAGCCTTGTTTTATCTGTCTCAGCTGTGCGTGTTGCCATGAGCCATGATGGGAAGTGTGCTGATTAGGATGCTCCGTTTATGTGTCTGTGATGAGAGAGGAAAAGTAGCCGTTCAGCTCACCAGTTAATTAGACCCTGGAGGAACACAGGGGTTGAAGGCCTGATCACCTACAAACACCTGCAAACTCTTTGTGACCTGAGGTGAACATAAACGTCCAGCCTGTGACTAATTTTTGCCTTTTTTATTGTTCGTGCTAACAACATTTTTATCACTGCACAGTAGGAATATTTAGCTAAGTGTGACATATTGTATGGATGACCGTTTTTGTTAGCATATACCTGCAGTATCAATGGGGAGTAGCAACCTTAGTGCATGCCCATAGTGCTTGTGCTTTTAGTGGAAGCCACTCCTTTGATTACCAGTCAAAGAAGTGCCAGTTGCCAGAGGGCCACGCTGGTGCTGGGGTTAATAGCTGCACTTACGCACATTTAGAGATTCTAAGCTCCTTGCGATTCAAGGGCATTAGCTGAGGGCAAAGCTGGCTGAATGAGGCTAATGCTCCCTATCGTTCATAGTTGTACTGTGTCCTAATGGACGTAGAGTTGCAATACCTAGTGTTTTATCATTCCTATCCATCTGCTGGCTGTACTCCCCCCGGGTGTGCTTTTTCCATGACTCGCAACACTATGAACACCACCAAATTCTTACTCCTGTTTGGCATAAATATTATATTAAATAAGGCAGTTTAGTGTTTGGGGTTTCTCCAGGATTGTTAAAGAGGTTATATATGGCATCCACACCTGCCCCCTGCCTTTGCATTAGCTGGAAGGTTCAAAGCAGAACCACATTTGACAAGAAGGTGACACCAAACTTATTGCCTATTACGTAAAAAAATGCATTAAATAACATTATATACTTCATAATACACAAGAAATGAACATTTTGGCATCAGTTGACTTCAGCTGCAAAATGTATGAATGGCATTGGACATGTCTGGCATACAGAAAATAGATTTAAAAACCATAACCAATAATATGTAGCAATAGACTTCCACTTGGAGAGTACAAACCTCTCAATAAATAGCAGCTTGTGCACACATGTTAACAAAAAACTGCACCAAACATCAACTCATTAACGCTTCTTTAACTTGTATAACAGCTTACGTTGTTAGCACACCCCGTTTTAAGGAAGTTTTCCTACTGAAATGTCATTCAGATTATCCACTAGCTGTTTAAGGAGGAAGGGGATAACGCTGGTCAGTAGACAGATAGTGGTTCTATGGTGTAGTGGTGTACACATTCTCCTAACAACGAGAAGATCCCTGAATCAATCCCGGGAGGGAACACACATACTCTGGGGGTTGTAACTAGTGTAAAAATATGCTAAATCAAACATGTGTACATATAGTTCTCTTAATCAGTTAGGAAAAAAATAGATCTTTGAAACAGACACCAAATATTACCAGATTTTCTTTCCATTAAACAGTAACTGCGCTCCTCTGGACTAGAAGCAGATTGATTTAAAATCCAATTTCAAATTGCTAGCTGGAGGTAGATGACACAACTCGTTGCAGGCCTGGGTTCGCCTCTGCCTTTGCTTCAGCTAAAGCAGAAGAGCAAACAGTGCTGTGTTCATCCGTCACTGCTATCAAGGTCACTATTGACATGCTAATTTCACAGTGTGAATACACAAAAACAGCAAATTAGTGAGCAGACAGCTGGCTTTTGTTTGCTTTATGTCCAGCCAGAAACATACAGTGTACACTGATAAGAATGTCTAATTATCCATGTGTTTCTGAGCTCTGTTGCCACCCCCTCTCTGCTGTGTAATTGCTTTAACTTAAATTTAATTTGGAATAATCAGCAGAAAGATGAGCCTGGCCTGCCTTGCCTAGTGTCTGCTCCTATTTGGTGCTGAAGAGCCATTCAGTGAGGCACAAACTGCTTCAAAGACACAGAATAATAATTCTGGCTTTAGAGAATCTGTGTTGTGTTGTTTACTCAAACACATCATGATACCAGTTAAACCTGCATGTGAACTCTGCTGTACTACATATCGATTTCATCAGTGGATAGGAATGTAGAAAGCTCCTCCCTGACACGTCTCCTTCTGACCCTCGCCCTGCAGGAGCACGTGCGCACCACAGCGTGGCAGATGGCTATTTCTCCCGACCGGTTCCCCTAGATTTCCTATTTCTAGCTTCCTCGGGCGGAGGGCCTATTGTGCTGGCTGTTGCAATGGCCCCTTAAGCATCCTTCTCGAGCCACCTGGTTTTCCTTTCCAGCTGTTTCCACAGGGCCGTATTAGAGGTGGATTTAAATGTGAACTCTGTTCTTGTGGTCTGGTTTTGTCCCCGTTTCTTCAGCTAGTGAGTCAAGTTTATTGTATCAGTATTGCTGTGGTGTATTGCAGTCCAATCGCTCTGCCATTAAAAACAACTCCGTAAGCCTCGCCCTCACTTAAACCCAACCCGATCTTCCTGCACAGCCAACACTTCCAGCTTTTCCTTCCTCAGCAGTGCCACTCCTGTACAGTGGAGGTGTGAGATCTCATGCCATGAAAGCATTCCCTCTGCCACACACAGCCTCATACCCTCCCTCTCGTGTTTCAAGGCCGTGCCCTGTGTTTGTGTGTCTGCTGAAGTGAATATTTGGTGCTCTGTAGGATACTCCACGAGGCATGCAGAGAGGCCCAGATGATGTGTGTGGCAGCGAGCCGAGAGGAGCACTGACCTGGAGAGAGTTGGCCTTCACTTGTAATGATGCAGCTGCTCTCTCTTTCTCTATCCTGGCCTTCCTCTGTCAGTCTCTCTGTCCAGCCAGTGTTGACTTAGCAAGATGGCAGACTATCAAAAATAATAATATTTAGGGGACATGAAGCAATCCACAACCTTCATGACTTAGAATTTAGATTGTTCACTGCGGTAATTTGGCTGAATTAAAGACTCTCACTGTAGTTTTTGATATTTTGATATGTAAATGTCATAGAACAAGTAAGATGATAATCAGCTATCCATAAGGCCTCCAGTAATACAAGTGAAAGAACTGCACGTTTTGAATGCTTTTTCTTTTTCTCTGCAAATTTTAACTTAGTAGAAATTGCTGCTAACTGCTGCCATGGTTGCACTGTTAAAATTGATTGCAAACGATCTCATACTCATTGCTGTAACGATGTTAACATGCTGCACATGGCTCATCCATTCAAGATTCATTGACTCATCTGTTCCATCCAATTAATTACAACGCCCCTGTCTGTCTCATTCTCCTCTCCCTGCAATGAGATTAAGGAATTCACTTTTGTTTTTCACTAGATGGCCATGATCAGAATATGTGCGAGCAAATAAATTAAAACTAGTCACCTGCTGGGTGGTTTTTCTGCCTTTCCAGCTCGTAGCATAAACACGTTTCTGCAGTTCACTTCTTTTTTGCACCTCAGGTCTGTGAGCGATGGGGCGTGATTTCAGTCTGTGAGGTTAGCTGATTCGTTAGGCAAGTTGTCAGGAGCGTGCACATCAAAGGCACCTGAAGGCACCTAGAGGGAAGTGCGCTACCACCGTTCACTGAGGGAAGGTTCTAATCCTAGAAAGCTAAAAAAATGGCAGTCTGGTACAACCTGCTCTGCAAAATGTCAATGACTATTATCCAGTGCTGCTGCTCCTGCTGCATACCTGCTTCCTTGATACATTGTCTGGATTTACACAGTAAGAAATGATGCATCTCCATTACTGGCCCTTTCATAATCTGTTAATACTCTTGTCATATCTATAGGAGTGTGATTGTCCTTTTTCCATCTAATACAGGGCCTCTCTCTCTCTGCCTTTAAAGTCTATTGGTTAGACAAGTCTTGTATGTGAATTATTGATGCTAAGGCACTGAGCCGCTGTGCTCAAGGGTTTTTTCTGCTCCATTACTGCTCTCCCACTGGGACAGGAACTTTACCTGCGATTTGAGCTTCAATTTACCCTACCAATCCTGAGGAAGTGTAGCTATTCGGCCAACCCTAACCCCCAGCGTCAGGCCTTTTCGCTAAACCTACCGTATATCTAAGGATCTTTTCCACTGTTGTTCTCACATGTGGCACACATCAAGAAAAAGAAGAAACTTGCTAGCTGCAAATCCACCAGATTATCAACCGACACTATTAACACACTAAAGGCTAAAAGACCAGCTAAATTGCAATATAGAGTATTTTAATAAAGCGAGGTTGGCCAGGAGAGAAGCAGCCTTAACAGAATGGCATCAGGAACAGAGGCAGGTTATAGGCTGATTCCTACCAGCCTCGTGACGACTAAGCAAGTCAGAATTTGCCTTTATCCCAGTTGTTAGATACTAGGTAGGGCTCCACTAATCCAGAACACCTTAATTTAATGACCACTTAAATCTGATAGGCAGGTCAGTTCGTATTACTGTCGCATGAGTTCATGTTTCATGTCCGGCAGCCTGGTGTCTCTTCCATTGAAGGGACTTCTGTGATGTGTTCATGGTGCAGATGTAAAGTTGGTCGCAGTGCTTCAACATCTAATTAGTAGCACAGAAGAGGAGTGAGCATAAACAGAGTAAGTAACGCTCTGCTGTTTGTGTCTGCTAGCTAAAAGGTACAGATGCCGATCAGGACTACTTGGTATGTACTCATAGATATACTGGAAATAAAAGCTTACATGTAATGTCCTCAATCAACTTAGCAATTTAAAATCAGATATTGGATTTATATATGAGGTTTTTGCTAAACAAATTGAGAGCAAAGCAGGCTGTTCATGGTCAATGTTAGGTTACATCAAGCGTAGGAGGCAGTTGTCTTGATAAATTCAGTTGGAACCCTAAGTCTATCTGACAAAAAAGTTATTATGTGTCTTATTTCTAATTAATTCCATCCCACATGCTGCACCAGTACACCTGATCTCATGGTTTCCCCTGAGATTAGGTATTACTTGGTGCTGTTGTTTCTGTAACTAACAAAAATGTCAGATGCAGAAAGCAAGAGAGGTGTTCAGGCACTGTTCAACAATTTTGCTAGCACATCTATTAAAATACACTGATATGTCTAGAGATTAACATACTCAACGTTTCTCACTTCCCAATGTTCATGACTGTTGGTGAGTGTTGGGGCATAGATCGCCCACTAAATTGTGCTCTTCAGGTCCCTTACAAGCAGCTGTATATGGCCCACAATACTGCTGTAGGTACACAAATGCAGTATTGCATTTTACCCTCAGTCCTTATCCATTCAGTTGCCATTTTTTTACTCTTGGAAGTCCTGACTCTAATCTTAGTTGTACTGATGACACTGTATCTTTCTTTGGCATCCCATCTTTCAAGGGATTCCCATGTGATTTCTTAAATTTACGATCGCTTTCGCTCCATTTCCCATCCTTCTCCTCTTTTTTTGTCACGGCTGCCGGGGCGAGCCGTGTGGTGTTGGAGGAAAAGGACCCAAAATGCAGACAATGACTGATGATATGAGTGAGAGTTTATTTACAAGTGGCAGAGTGACAAAAACAGGAAATGAGAAGAGAGAACCTACTGAAGAAACCTAAACTGGGAAAACTAAATAGCAAACCTGAGATCATAACGAAACGGGGTGAAGGGCAGAGAGACGCAGACTAAGGAACAGGACACTATGGAACGCAGACAAAGAGCACAGACCGACACCCACTATATATACACACATACACAAGGAGACCAGGTAATGACACAGGTGGGAAGCACAGCTGATCCTAATACACAAGACGACCGGAGGACACAAGCTGAACACAGTGACGACAGACAGACCTTCAAAATAAAACAGGAAATCCACAACACGAAATCAGGGACACAAACAGGGCACAAGGGGAGCACACAGGATACCAAAATCAGAATAAACTAGAACAGAAGACAATAATCATACTAAACACAAAACGCTGGGTCAACGACCCAGCACCATGACAAAATGCTTGGACATGAATTGAACTGCGGTTTGGGAAAGGCCTCGAAGGGGATTGGCGACGGCTCCCGGGCCTGGCAGATCCCCAAATAAGGCATCCCCTTTAAGCCGTAATAATTGTGCGTTACAAAGGTCGAAGACCTCAGCGGTAATAATTTGATTTTCAATTCAACTTATTTATACAGCACCAAACCACAGTGACAGATGCGTCAAGACCCTACAATGATGTCTAGAGGAAAAACCCAACAATCGAATGACCCCCTATGAGCAAGCACTTTGGTGACAGTGGGAAGGAAAAACTCCCTTTTAACAGGAAGAAACCTCTGGCAGAACCAGGCTCAGGGAGGGGCGGCCATCTGCCGCGACTGGTTGGGGTGAGAGAAGGAGAATAGGACAAAGACAAGAGCAGGGAGAGCGAACGTCGCTCCATGGAATGGAGTGGATAAGCTCGAACAATTAGGAAGGAGTGGCAGGACATGAGAGTAAGGGAAATTGCGAACAACGGAAATCTTAATAGATGAATGAGGGGGACCCTCGATCAGGTAGCAACGTGGCTTGACTTTGAACTGAAGCTCTGACAGAGAAGTATGCTGGATTTGAGATTTGATGTAAGGCTTGACGGCTCGTAAGATTGCGTGAGCATGTCTTGAGTAGAAGATGGAGAGGGGGTGCTTAGCTGGTTAATTACTTCAGATAAGGTAGCGATAACTACTGTGCTGATTTCTGAAATTAACAGAAGTGACAGCAGCAGCTTGGAAGGGTTGATGAATTGAAAGACTGATTAGAGGAAAATCGTCTTCTATAATAATAACCCCCAAAATCGTCAGAGAGCAGAGTGCGAGTCCACTGAACGTCATGGGAGATGATAAGCCGTTTGGACGTAGTCAGAACCGTGAGTCGACTTAGAGAGCGGTCTCGAATGACTGTGACGAGGTTGGATGCAGGATGATGCTAGTGAAAGCACATGAGAAGTGAAGGGACGCCATGAAGAATTATGCGCACGGTGCACTTTGGATGTCTTGAAGGGAGTGATAGAGGAGAGAACCTGGCATCCCGGTGCCACGAAGGTTTGCCGGTGCTTTGCGAAGGCAGGAAAGATGGCAGAGAAACTGGCGTCTCGGTGCCGGAACGGTTTGCTGCTACATCTTGTGGAAGACTGGACGAAACGGAGAAACTGGCATGCTGGTGAGAGGATTGTTTGGGGTTTGTTTTTTGTTTTTTTTGCAAGTGATTGATGGCGGAGCTGCCAATCCAGTACTGGAAGGGTGAGCTGCTTAGGGAATGGAACCTGGCATCTCGGTGCAAAGAATTTTTTTCTGCATTTGCAAATGAGGAATAGAGACAGAGAACCTGGCGTTTTGGTGCCGAAAGGAACATCTGCTGCTTAGCATATGAGGGTTAGA
>VUQG01012186.1:16501-33817 GCA_015106755.1 Etia nguti
GATGAAGACTCCTCACCCTCTGGGATCCCACCCACTCTTGCTCGCTTTTCAGGTGAAACGTCACTTTCGGAATCTGAGGCTTAGAAGAGAGAAAAAAAATAAGTGAGGAAAAAAAAACAAACTATTTGGTTACAATTGTTGTGCTTAAACCTTATACTGTCTTTTTTTTGTTGTTTTTTTTTTAGATCAGGCATTGCCAGTTAGAGCCCTGCAACAAAGGAATTGAACTTAAACTCAGCTTTTAAATCACTCTTTCATACCCACTTTCACATTTTCATTCTTAATTTATTTTTTTATTTCACTTGTCATGTTATGTGTATTTTGTAGCCATGTTTTAAATGGTGCTAAACAAATTAAATGTATTATCATTTTAAATTTTATATATATTTAAGAAAAATCGTTTCTAGAGGTTCTCTTAATGCAATGAAACACTGAAAGAGTATTTTGCACCTTTATTCTGCTTCTATTTACTTAAATCAGACTAGACTGTGATTACATTACATATAAAAATTCAATAACGGAAAAAAAAAAAGTATCTGTTTTCTGCTTCAGATGCAAAAATGCAAAGTGTAATGAATTTTAAATGGTTTGAAATAATATATCTGACAAAATAACTGAGGCCAAAATCCTTCTTTACTTTATATTACCATGTAATAAACAATACAAAACCTGAGGAACCTAGGAAAAACTCCAATACACCATTCTTGGAATTAGTCTATTCTGCAACTGGGATTACACAGATGATGGCAAGTTGGAACTAAACTCTTCTTTGTGTCAAATTTTTAAAAAAAAAGAAAAAAAAAAAGAAAAGAAAAAAAAAAAAGAGTGAGATTGATAGTTCTCCTGCATTAAATTACGTGCAGCCCAGCACCTGAGACAGCAAGAGAATGTAGAAGTTTCACTGGTTGGCTGGAATTTCAAATCAGCTTTTCTCATCAATCCTGTAGACTTTTTCACTGGCCTGGCCGAAATGCAGATCAGCGCTCAATAAATCTCTGAGAACTAGGCCAAGCTGAACAGTTAGATCCCCTCCTAGCCTGCTCCATCGATCCCTTTGTGTGTATGTGTGTCTGCACATGTGCAATTGCATGTTGTGGAAAAAAAATTCATTCTTGCCTGCTTTTTGTTATCCTAGAAGATCTCGGCAGCCAATTTAGCAAGCTGTAACATCAAATTTAAATGTGAGTGAACAACTACTAAGTTAAAGGAGGAAAATATTTGAAGGCAGGGCATTTGCACTGTTAACTGATGAGCAGTTGGTTGACTAAATGTAGTTTTAATTCAAGAATAAATATTGTACAAAAGTTAAAGTCAAGTGTATCCAGGCTCTAAAATGAAATACAGGTGTCCCCAATTTAGAGAGACTGTAAAAAGTGAAATGTCAACTCAACCAACAGCAAAAGGTTTAAATGACGCTGTGTGAGCATGCATGTTACAAGACATGATCCCGCTTTTTAGACAAGGGATCAGCATGCTCACACACCTTTACTGAGCCTATCCTACTCTGTACTAGACATTGTTATGTGTGAGTGTGCATGCATGAGTTTAGCAAGTTGTGCCACCTAAGGGTGAAAGGACAATAAAAGCAATCTGCAATAGGAAATAGTCTGGCTGTTTTATAGACCTCATTCAGTAGATTCCCATTAGTGCTAATGATAATGCTGTCCTTCACAGATGCACATGTGGTGTGCCACTGTGACCCATTTCCTTTTCATTAATCAAAATCTATGTTTTGAATCTATAGAATCAAATGAAGATGCTGCTAACCATGAAGCTACAATTCTCTTTCTATGACTTTTGCCATTTAAATCTCCGTACTGCATGTCGATATTATCATTCTGCGCAACAACTACATGTGGATATACTGCATATTCATGGTGTTCATTCACTCTAGTACAGCATGATTGGCTTTACATTTGCCTTGGCACGTTCTGTTGCATCAGTAATATCCTGCTGTCCGCTACTTGTCCTGGAAGAACAATTAACCCAGCCATGTTGGATCAGTTCAATGCTGTTGATGCTAATGGGTCCTTCAATTTGAAGTTTCTAAGTGCACATGACTAAAACATAGTGCAAAATACAACAATGTATATTGTAGTAGTGTAGAAGTTGGGTATACCTGACTCAAATGTACGTTTTGTCGGAGTGGAGAATGAACCCAAGACTGTGTCTTTGCTGGATGCTCCTGAGGCAGAAATGCAGTAAAAAAAAAATTTTTAAAAAAATTTTAAAAAGGAGGGAAAGAGATCAAAATGAGTAAAAGAACCAAAGGAGGAGGAAAAGAAGATTAGTTTCTTACTTTAATGTGATTTTTCAACTGAAAAAATAATTATTCAGCAATAAAAACAAAATTGTAAAAAATTTACAATTAAAGATCAAAATTACTAATTGTATAAATATCTTTCAAATGTATGCGCCCACACATAGAAAATCATACACACAAATAAATAAATGCAGAAGCCTAATATTTTAGCCCTTTAAACATGTAAATAAATGTTTAAACTGTATTAGTTTGACAGACTAGGTCATGTGTTAAGGGGACACTGTAAGGCCCAGAGTTTAAAACCCTAAGAGGCTGAGGACAAAAGCTGTCGAGGAATCTGCTGGTGGTTGCCCAGATACTCGGGTACCATCTTCAATATGGAAGCAGGATGAAAAGACCATGACCGAAGCGTGCGAAATCCTTTATTATGCAATGAGTTTTTTCCCTCCTCGCAGCAACTATGATAGATATCTGTGAAGGAAAAACCGCAGTGTGCATGTGTACAGGCTAGAGCCAGCCAAGAGGCAGTGTGGCTGTGGGTGGTAAAAAGATAAAGAGTTGTACCAAATATGTGTTATATGATCCACCTGTTCCTGATATAGTTTTAAAGAGTTAGTGAAAAGTGTGTAACACTAGAAATGCAACTGAGTCAAATATCTTGACTTTTTCAAGAATGGTGACATTAAACACTTTCCTAGCTAGTAATGTGGTATTATTTACTCAGTCTAAGCAATATGATTCTATGATTACATCCAAATGATTTTCTGCTGTGGAGCCAAACATTTGAGCATCAGTTTCAGGCATTAAATTGAAATACATTCAGTCACTGGTCAGACAAGTATAATTTGTTAGTGGCAGATATATAAGGGATCAAACCAGGAGTTTGTGAAGCTTTTAATAGCCAGATCGAAGAGTTATATGTACATGTTACATGTACAAATCTTTAAAAAAAAAAGAAGTCATATATGCATATATGTGCTTTAGTATTTTATTAAAATATGCCCTATTGTAAAGGAGGACCAGGTTACTGTGGGATTTTTTTTGTACCATTTCTGCACATCCGTTTGGTAGCCACTTTATTTTTCTGTTATGAATTGGCCTCCACAAACAACCTTGTCACTGTATAGCATGACTGATGCCCTGGCAATTGTAGGTGTCCTCTTAAAACCTTCACTTCTGAATAGATGCCCTTTCCTATCATTCTATCTGTGCCATGAGGACAAATATAGCCAGGGCAGGGATACTGCAGCTGCTGCTTGAGCTGGCAGAATCTACTAACAGTCTTCCACAGAAAAATGTTCTCATCTAAAAGCTCTGGTTTTGACAACTCAATTTTATAGGGCATGTATTAACACACTTTAAAATTTGAAATCTATGAATTATACATTGTTTCCATGTGTAGGGTGCACATTACAAATTACACAGATAATATTACCAAGCCTTTAAGTTCATAATATTTTAAAGTGTAAATGCTCACTATCCACAGATCCAAAGGAAACACTTGCTGATTGTCTTACCGTCCTGAACAGGTACAGATGTTACTCCTATCTCTGCGGGCAAAGGGTCTTCTGATATGAGAGACTGACTAATGCTGTTGTTTGTTTCATTACAGAACATGTCTGCTTGACTGGTGTTGGAGTTTGAAGAGGCCTTTGGAGCACAGTCGTCGTTTGGCTGTTTCTTTTGAGTGTCTATGGAAACATGGAAATGAGGAAAATTTTTGTGCATCCATGTGTGGAGGTTTTAAGACAGAAAAATCAGTAAACAAACTCCCAGTAAAACAGTAACTTACCTGCAAAACATTTTGAGCAGAGATTCATTGTTTTGCTTGACCTGAGGAAAAGAAAGGGAATGCAACTGTGTTAACAGAGCAGTCTGAGAGTGAAAAACAGAATGGCAGTAAAAGGTTTAAGATAAAACAGACAAGACAAGAGGCTAAGATAAAAGTGAGAGTGAGCGGTGAAATTTATCTTTTCTGTTATATTTTTGCTCATGTACATTTACAAAAATATAAATTCCAATTAGCAATCCTAGACTGTATGTTTATTTTCTGGAATAAATCAATTTTAAACACATTTCATACAACTATCCAGTTTTCAAAACTCAAGAAAACAAACCTGTCACACATAGTGACTGTACAATGTAAAATAAACAGATCTGTTGCAGTACAAACTAAAGTATGAATTATTGCTACAAGTACAGGGTGTATCAAAAATCTTCTGATTTCAAAGTACTTAATTCTGCAGACGTTCACCAGTAATGATCGAAACACGAACTGTTAGAAAGAGGGGCTTTCTGAGTTTCACCTGGTTGCCAGTATATAGCATAACAGCATTATCTTTGACATCAAAAGTATGGGATGAGTTTGATTGTATGGACATATGCTATGCGTCTGGGGGGGACATATTGAGCAGCTGTGAATATAAAACACAAGTTTTGTATGTAAAACTTTATAGTCAGCCATGTATTTTAAAATTTACCACAAACTTCTATGTCCATTACCTAAAGAAATGGGATAATTCTTTTTGATACACACTGGACACGCCAGTCCTCCAACATATTTACCAGAACAATCTGAACAGTCAGTATAAGGACATTATGTTTCTGTGTTTTGAATTTTGATTCTTTCTGTCTCACTTTGATCACAAGGTTCTTAAAACTACTTTAACATGAGCTAAAAAAAAAAAGACAACTAGTTCCCTCTGTGACTGTTATGAAACTCCCCATCGTATGTTAATGGGGATACAGACTCAAAGCTAGTGGTTAGCAGTAAGGGTTAAAGTATCAGTGTGGTAGTTAGAGTTTTCTAAACATACTTTTCCTTCCTGAAGGCAGATAAAGACTTTTGATATAAGTTATCTATTGTCATGGAGCCTTGCTGATTTCAGTGGCACAGCTCTTTCACAACAGATGGCTCTGGCTTTAGTCTGAGAAAGGCTCCTCTCATTTCCTCTCCAGCCTTCGTCCTTACTGTCTGTGCACTGAGCGTGACGGTCGCTGCTATCAGTCACATTCTATTTATTTTGGGCGCTCCATTGCACACCTTTGTCCTCATTTCTAAATGTGGGGTCAGCTGCAGTCAACCTGAGGGCTTTCTGTCAGTCTCCTGGTGTGTAGTCTCAGGTATAAAAGGGAAAGGATGAAGCAAGAAGTTAGGATAGAGGAGAAACCTCATCATTACACGCAGCAAGGGAGGAAGCCAATGCTGGGTAAACATCAAGTCATATCCTCTTATCAACCTTACAATCAGAGGTAATCAAACTACAGATTCATTAAGGAAATTAAAAGGATGAGGAAGGGTGAGAAAAACTATGCAGGAGAAAAAACAGCTCCATGGCTGTTAAGCTGACTGAAGCCTGAACAGAGTGCACACAACATGTCTATTTCATAGTTGGCCTACTGCTGTTACTAATGAGAATATCTGATTGGAACAGACAGGAAGACGGGCTCCACTGCCTCTGTGATTCAGTCTGAGTGACACAAAGGAGTGAGATATTGGAAGGGTGATAAATGTTTTGAAGAAATTAGTTTTTAATAAATGCTCCTGACATGAGCAGGTAAATGAAAGACAACATAAATACAGCTAGAACTCAGGTGATAGAAACCAATCAAAGACATACTATCACCAGTACATGTGGCTCAATTACTTTTAAGATGATGGTATATCTGGTGTTACTGGGAGTAAAAGAGTAACAGCAAAGGACTAAACTGTTTTAGTTTTATGTTATCGGGGAAGCAGACGTACCATGCAGTTCTTCAAGTGCACTAGAAATACCCATTTTAATTTTCTTTGTCGATGGGTTCCTCAAAAGAAACTGTAAGGGTGGCACATTATCCAACAAACACCCAATTTTGAATTCAAATGGTATTCTTAAAAACACTCAAATTGAAGGTCATACCTTGGAAAGAATAGCTCTTAGATTGCCTAAAGGATTTTTAATGTTTTGCTCAATGCTAATTTCCATAACTATGCTTTTTTTTCCTCCACATCCTCTTACACACACAGAAAAATGCCTGGAGAGAACACTGACCTGAACAGTTTCAAAAAACTAGCTTATTGACATTTCATAAAAGACAACTTAGCATTACCCTTACAACTTACACAGCTGAGTAGTCAACTGGAACGTAGACAGATAAGCAGATCAGGTGGCTACTTGTGAGTAGATCTCACAAATAGAAGAAAGTTAAATAGGAAGGGACATTTGATGCTAAACTATGGTGTTTAGATACATCATTGCTGACTTTTTTTAACATCCTATTATAGCACAGAACAGCATGTTCTCTACTTTGTGTCATTTTCAGAAAGAAAGCCAAACTACAAACTACTGCAAGGAACACAATTGGTGCTTGTATTGATCCAAAATGTTTTGGTGTGGATAGCAATACAGAACAAATTATCAAACTAAGTGACTGGGTAGTTACTTGACTAATCCAGTCATTTTGCACAGCCTTGTCAACAGCGATCGCCATTATTTTTTAGCATTATGCATCTTTTCTGCCAATACGAAATCTTTAAAATGGGCTGGTGCTATCATGACTTTGCCATTCAGTTCAAATAAAATGCTTTAGAGCCAATACCTTAGGCTGTGGGCACATGGCAATATAAAATATTGATTCAATAAGGGAAGAAGAATTATTGTTTATGCGTAAGGCAACCTTGGGTTCAACTTAAACACTGCTTTGCTAAATCTGTTAAATTAAATGTGGCCAAGAAATGGTTTAAGTTCACTCTGTCATTGCAGCCACATTAAGATATGTTTCTCACAGCCTAAGTGCAAAATTTAGAAAACTATTCATTATTAAAATAATAAAATAATCAAGACACAAAATAAACGTGCCCTTTTTTGCACCTACTCACACACGGACTACAAGTGGAGGTCACAGAAATGGGTGAAGTGCTGACGACAACGTGCTATGTTACCATAAATGTACTAAAAGCTTAAGTCAGTGTTGACTCATTCCTTGTCAGTTTAATCAAATACCTTGCACCTGACCTTCTCAAATTTGTCTGAGAAAAAAAATATAAAAACTTTGAACTTTTTAGAAAGAGCAAGTGTCTGATATTAATTGTGACAGTATTCACTTTCATTTTCCCCAATATGAACTTTTGGAATATTCATGTTTATGTATGACAGCCAAATATTTTCAGAAGCAGTGCAAGATGTTTTCATTCAATTTATGCATCCTCATGGCCCAGCAAACAGTTATTTCTGGCCAAGAAGTGTGGCTGCTTCCTTGGTGCAATTACAACGGATACCACCACTGGTAGCAGATAAGTTGTTGGAGGATGGCTTAAAAAATGAAACTAAATAAATAACTTTGATTACACTAGCTATTCAAGTAACAGAACTTATGCAGTCCACATTCATAAAGGTACAGTACCAGATAATATTTGATGAATAGGGACCTCAAATTTTTGATACTTATCTGTTTTTAAAGCAAATCTGTGGTCTGCTTAAAACATTAAAAATATTAAAGACATTATGCACTTAAAAAAATAAAATATTAAGCCATCATGCTTAGTTTTGGTACTGTAACAAACCCAAATAAATGCTTCTCCCAAAGCCATGGTAGTATGGATATGATTATTTGCATGCCAACTCTACACACATTTAAATGCTTCGTAAACTCTAGTCAGGTAGAAAAACTGATGCCTTTGGTCATGGAAAATACATTCTCTGATGAGATCTGGTGACTGACCTTGCAGTGTCTTTTGTGTTGCACATCACTTCCATACTAGTTCAAAGGTTAGTGAATAAAGTGGCATTTTTGTAAAATATACACAAAAGGAATGAGGTACTTGAGAGTTCCAATAGCCTCATTTCACTTTGTGAATACTAATTGTGGGATCCTCTCTTGTCTCGCTGAGTGCTGCATTTCGCTGATTCTTTACCACTGAGCTGAAAACTGACGACTACAAATGTTAATAAATGCCTATCATAAATACGTCCACTAAAGTACAAAATTTTGCATCCATTGTTTCATAAAATACAACAATGTGGGCTACTTTTTAAAATCCGACATTTGTAGAACTAGCCAACTTCACCAACAAGTGAACATACTAATACTTTTTTGAACCAGTCCATATTACAAAACCTAACTTGGGCTCATATGTGTTGCAAACTTAACATATGCCTCAACACACATGACTCAAATTGTACACATCAGGATTATTGCACAGTGTCACAAGTCTGTGCAACCCCGGCACATTCAGTTTAAAGTACCAGTTGCTCGTTTCTTTCTGCTAGAGTCTGGTTCATGGAGACACTTTGATGTCTCTAACTAACTGCTTCATGCATGAACTTAACACGTTAACTATACAGTTGATTAACACTGTCACACCCGTCGCGTTACCTGGAAGGCTTACCCCAGATTCCCTACCCTGCTTTCTTCCTTTACAGGAAAAGGTTACCGAGGCCAACTGGTGTTAGCTAGTAGCTAATGCTACAAAACAATGGGGAGGGGGGTAATAAGGAGAAAAGCAGCTCATCCCTGTTTGAGCTGCTAATGCTAGTGGCTATCGACTCTGCTAGCTACTGGCAGAGAAAGAAAGCGTTAGAAAGCGAGACGTTTGACAGGTTATTCTGCTTACCCCCAGAACCCACAGGGGCAGCGAGGGGGTATAACGTTGACGTTACTCGGAGGCTTGCTGCCCTCGCTCCCCGTGTCGCCCATGTCTGTCTCCCGTGTCAAGCTGTCGGTGTAGCAGGTGAATCCGTGGATGGAGTGAGGGCCTCGTATTTGCGTTTAGATCCCGTTGGCTTTGATAAGCATACAACCGACACTCTGCCCAGATAATTCTTCAGAGTTTCAGTGTAGGGTGGATAATTTGACGAAGCAAGCGGCCACCGAGTCCGTCAAATTAAAATAGTTGAAGTCGACGTTAAGACCCTGGGGCCGTCAAAGCCAGCAACGGACGGAACCACCGGGGATCCTGGGCCGATCAGCTGGAGTGAGGAACGAACCACTGGCAGAGAGGGGGAGGTGTGTGAGGAACACGAAAGACAAAAGTTAGATTGATGTGTTTGTGCAAACTGTTAAGCGGAGTAAAACAAGGAGTAAAGACATAATATTTGTTAGCATTGTTCATACATAAATGACATTTAAACTAGGTAAATGACTCATTTAAAATAATTCATTTTGGAAGAGTTATCATGGTATGATCCAGACAAAACCGCAATTAAAAAGCCCAGATCTCTGAAAGTGTAAAACGTTTTGTTCACTCAACTTAAAAACAAAGTTATCCTCCTAGGATGTATCTTAGAATTGTAAAATGATGTGACAGACCTGTGACAGACCCTTTTCACTGGACATATTTTGGACATATTGGACATATTTGACGTGTCTCGGTTGCAGTTAAAAGACAACAAACAAACAAAAAAACATGTATTAACAAATTAAAGCTGTTGTATGCATAATTATTAGAAAGGAATATTTAAAACACAAACAAAAACATCCGAATTTAAAAATCTAGATAGATAAATAGATAAGGCTTTATTTTTACGATATTAGAATAGCACAAAATGTAAGGAAAATGATAATAATAATACATAACTTCACATAAGAGGTAAAAAGAAGCATGCGGTTATTTAATCCCACCCCTTCGCCACTATTTACTAAATAATAATCTCCATTATTAATTAATCTTCCTTATTTAGTAAATAATAATCATCTCTTTAACTTCTGGTTTGTGTCCTGTCCTATCATTAATCCTTATTTACATTTTGCTACATATATTTGGTTTTGTAACCCTTTAACACATACATACATACATATTTATATAAACAGATATACATATATATGTTCACATTGCTTCCACAGCTTCACTCCATATACAAAAGTACAAAAAGTTCACTTGATTGGTGAACTATAATCTTTTTGATTTCAAGAATAGTTGATTTGCAGGATTTCTGTCAGAAGTATTACTTCATATAGGCTAAAAGTAAGTCAGTGCTTTATGTGTACTTGAAACATGTGAGGAAAAAAAAGTCAGTTCCTGACCAAAAATGTTGAGTCATTGGCTCCATTTTGTAAAGCCTGAAAATAGAAGATGATGCTGAATTCCTTAAAGGTTAGTTTTTAGGGCCACGGTACATGCCGGCTTAAAGTCATTCTTACACTCATATTGAATACAAGGCTGAAACTGTTAGTATTAATAGTAACCACTTTGCTTTACAACAAGTGTTGGGACGTATTGCTCGAAAAATGCAACAAATGGCTACTATACCTAATTTTTATCATTTAACATGATATGTTTTTATCATAAATCAAAGGTCTGCAGTGAGTCAAATTCAAGGTTTATACCTTCAAATCGTGGACAAAAATGCATGCCTCCATGCGGGACTAATTTTACAAATGATGTATTTAATGTTTTTCATTCTTTGTAGCATTACCTGAACATTAAGCTTACTTCTTAACCATCTTTTTTTTTTTTAAATCAATCTCCCCATTCAGTGGCCTAATACAAATAAATGGTGGTAATTAGTTTGACCATCCTCATGAGCAGACTTCCTTGTATAACACATTTCATAACCACATTCATCAAAAAATATTTTCCCAGGCTGAAACTTTTTTTTTATTAATTACACCTGTGTTTTGTCTTTTTTGACAAGACACAGCACCTGTTCTTGTTTTTTATGCTGATGTTAACTCATTAGCACGTGCAAAACTTTCTTTCTTTTTTCTTTTTTTCTGCTGACACGAAGTATTATTACAGACTTTGCTGGGAATTGAGTTGTTTTATGTACTCATGACTTGATGGTGCCAAGAAGTAGCATTACTGAATTCTGTTTCTCACCTTAAAGTGACTTTCAGAAAAAGACAACACTTTACTTTAGAGCCAGGAGGCTTGAATTCCCCTCAGCAAGACCTGCCAAGAAGTAGCTACTCTCTGCAGGGAAGGACAAGTGGGCCTTGGGTGGAATGAAGATAGATAGATGATAGTTCATTACCTAGGTAGGCACAGGGAGGGTGATGCCGCAGAGAATTGCAGAATCTCGTTTTTCAGTGTTGCTTAGAGCATTTATTCCAGTGCAGAATGTAACAATAGCTAGCACGGATTACTTGTTTGTTGTAGGTTTGTCTCACCCAAAGCTAAATAGTTTTTACTGGCATTTTGCTATCTTAAGACACTGTATTTCTGATGGGATGCTTTATTTCAAATAAACAGATAATAGTGACAGTTCAGTGCTGCAAACATGGTCATGACAAGCCCCAGTTTTGGCCTCACAGTGAAAAAGCAGTTGTTGCTTCTCTCCAAAGCCTCAGTCCAGCCTCAGGCTTGGCTGTCCTCTAGAGATTTGGTGTACACCACTTCAAAGAGCGATCCCCTCTCCTCACATGCCATATATCCTCTCTCCCCTCCCCTGCAATAAACACAAGAACTTAAGGAATTAATTAGACACTAAATCAAGGATGGGTTAGAAAATTCAGCTCACTTAAAATATCCATAACAGTGAAGTCACATGTAAACCCTTGTACCCCTTGTTATGGATTATCTTTGATATGCATGTAGATCCAGTAAGACAACATGCATTTGCAGTCTCTTGACCCCTCTTTAATTCACTGAGGGATATGGATTGGGTATTTTGCAGGCTTTGCTCCTCACATAACATGATCGCCCTGTAAAAATGCAATGAGGAACGTCCTTGATACAGCATTGGCTCCTTGAAGGCCTGTTCTTTAAAGAAAGTTCTAGTCACAAAGGAAGTTTGAAAAATTAATTTTCCTTTCAAAGAAGCAGAAGTCAGGATAATCTGTGAATTATTACAAAGTTCGATTAGAGGTGAAGGTTCATTAATTTTGCAGTACATTTAATTTTTGGAATGTGAGTGTGAATGATTGTCTGTCACTCTCTGTGTTAGAACTGTGACAGAGGGGCAACCTGTCCAGGATATACCCCGCGTCTCACTCTATGACAGCTGGGACAGGCTCCAGCACCCTCATGACCCTGAACTGGATAAACAGTTAAGAAAACAGATGTGTTTGGGGTAAACCAGTATGATCTAATATCTCAAATTTCACACCCCTTGTGTAACCAATGTAATATCTTTGTTTATAGTTATAGTCACAAATCACTGCCTAAACAATATGCTGATTAACCAGCTGGACTTGCATTAGCCCATGTGTCGATAAAGGGAGTTGATTCATGACTTCTATTATGAGAGACAGGCCCTCTCCAAGATGGATTGTATGGGAAATCTATGTGAATACATTTGTACATAAATGAGTCTTTGTTATCTTTTAATGACATCCCCAGATAGGCAGGCTGGCTGTTACTGGCTGGAGACAAGCAGCCTGTTAAACTTGTAGTGTGAGGGCTGTATCAGAAAACACAATTACAGTTTAGTCAACAGCATTATTGATTTGCATAAGCACTGTGCACCATCTTGAGTTTGAACACTGGTTCTTTTATGGGATGTCTGTGTGTGATATTTACAGTTGCAAAGTTTTGGGGAAGTTTTATAATTGCGCAATGACATAAACACTACTAACTAAAGATCTGTACTGAAAAAGAGCTGGCGCACTCTTCCTATTATTTCAATGTAAGTCTGTCACATCATTCCTTGCGGTGAACTTTCTGCAAAACACTTGGTAATGCAGTGTAATATATTGCACTTGCCGTGTGCTGATTGACGTCGGTCAAATGACACTGAGTGCAAATGCCTTTTTAACAATGTGAGAGTTTTCAGCTGCACAAACGCTCATTGACAGACGAGGAAAAACACCTTTGACAACAAGCTAAGAGATCAGAACTTGGCTGTGAAGCAGCAGTGACTGTAGGCAGTGTTTAGAAGTATACACAGGGAGGATAAACATCAGAGAGGACCCTGCCAGGCAGCCAGTAAAAACAATGCGCACTACCTATCCGAGTCCCCCACCCCACAATTGTTTTTCTTATTATGTCTGTTTTCCTCTCTTTCACTTACCGTCTTTCTTTAGTTAAATATCTCTTCCTCTCTCTTTTTCTGTCTCTGACACACATTCATTATGCCTGCACACACTCGCATACACACACACACACGCTAAAAGTCCAGCCTCCCACTGTGTGCAGAATGTGTAGTGAAGCCACCCGTGTATCAGGCGGGGAATCCAGCGTAGGCAGCCTTCCTACTATCTCATCTGTTGATCAAAGAGCTGCTAAACAGACAGAAACTACAGTGGGTGCAAAAGGAGAGCATGCACAGCAATACAATTAGCAAGCAGCTTTCCACTTTTTCTTTTTCCTTTTTTTTTACATGTTGAATTCCACTCCCTACCCCAGACACTTTCAGATGCAAACGCAGTTATGTGCATACAAATGTGGAAAATATAAACATGCAAATATGTCTGTTTATTCCAAATATTTTTAATGCATACATATTCAAAGTATAATCAACTGTGGTTTCACCTTTGAGTGACTGCTCATGATAGCATCAGCCACTGATCTTTAAGTTGCTCAATTAAAGTGAGTGAAGAGCCTCAGCAGAGCAACGAGTGGAGAGGAAGAGGAAGATCAAAGGAAATATATTTTAAAAATCATTGCTAGAAAAACGGAGAGAGAAAAGGGACGTGTGAGAAAGTGCACAGAGAGAGATCATGATAGGAATAGGAGCTAAGAAGGCTCGGAAGAGGAGAGCACAGTGGAAAACACAGTTAGGCTATCCATCTTACCCATCTTATCCACTGTCTTCTTATATTGATGGAAGAACAATAGCTTGCATGCAAAAACAGATAAGACATAGCAGTATGAAAAAAAAGTAAGTTGAGAGGCAATTGTCTCTCTGCTGGCACCTCCATGTTTTTTTATCGTTTGACCCTGTTGAGCTGTCAGAGAAAGCAGAGGTCAGTTCATGTCATTAACAGCTGATTAACAGCAGCGCTCCCATCTACAGCAGAAACTGTATGAAGCACAAAGCAAATGAAAAACATGCATTTATAAGATAAGAATGATGAACATGTGAAGGGCAACTCAAGATGCCAAGTGGTGCGGAGTCAAAACAATGCTGAGTGCCAGAGAGTTTAAATAATTACAAAACAGATATTTCAATTTAAATTTAGTACTGACTTTTTTTTAGGAGTTCTTACATACAGTTTGGACTAAAAATTAGAGGAAAAACTCTTGTGCAAACCACACCCTGTTCTGCTTTCAGGGGTATTTTGCTGCTTAAGTTTGGGTCTGCTTGCTCCTTAAAGGAAAGGGTCACTTAAACATTTATAGTCTGATCGGAATGCAAGGTTCACATATAGGTCAGAAGAGGTATGAAAATTAATCGTATGCTAAGCACTTATGGGAGATTTTAGACTGACAACACTGTCTAACAGCATCAATAAAACAACAAATGAGGGAAAATCCTACCGTTTTGGGCGTAACCCAGTATGATCTAATATCTCAAATTTCACACCCCTTGTGTAACCAATATGATATCTTTGTTTATAGGTATGGTAACAAATCACTGCCTAAACAATATGCTGATTAACAAATGAGGAAAAATCCTATAGAAGATCTGTGTTCCTGACAATCATTCCACGATATATTAAAGCTGTTCTGGGGGCATCTTTTTTGTAAGACTCATTAGCAATGTAAAATGTATTTTATTTTTGGAAGCTTTTCACAGTACCTCATTTCAAATTACAGCCTCAATGTATAAGATATAAAACAAGGACTTGATCAGCTCAGTAGACTGTAACAGTCTCACGTGGTTAGTAACATAATGTATGGCTGCTAAAATGATCAAACTTAATTACTGGTATTACTGTATCTGACATGACTGAGTTGATTCACTGGAATTAATAATCTTACATACTTGTGCTGTTATACTGCAAAATTACAAAATGACACTTGTAAGAAATCGGCAGCAGGATGGGAAAAAAAGAAAGACATCCATGATGACAAGTGAAAGGCTATTAAGCAAAGCTATTAATGGGACATTTGTAAGAGAATAATCATTTGAAACCTAATAATTAAAATGAAAATCTTGGTCTTAAAACTATGTTTTTAACATTAAAACACAGTCCCAGAAAATTTCTGGGAGCAGTGCCAGGTGGGGATAAGTCACAAATCTACAGGGATGTGTTCAAATGTAAATAGAAATATGTAAAAAGGTCGACATGTGCATGTTGTGGTTTGGGTTCCCTTCACTGCCTCTGTTTATTCAAGTGTGCCCTCCAATGGAGGAAAACAGGTCATGTTGACATAATAGACTCCTATGCTGGCAGTTTAAGTGATACTTGGTTCTATTTCAGTGTTTCTCTGGCTTCTGTGTTCGGACTCTTCAGCAAAGTTAAATTTCACCGTGACTTTTCTCTGCCCTTAAGTGCCCAAATAAGTGAGCTAAGTGAATTTTCTAGAGGCGCTTCAGAGTTAAACTTGGACATTACCATCAAATCTAACCATTAAGCCACATTCAACATCACAAAATACTCTGTGAAGCAGATAGTGAGTAAGTCAAGCCAGATATTATGAATGTCAGATAAACGGTGGGCTAGCTCAGGAAATTTAAACTCAAAACTTTTTAATATTAAAATAAGCAACCAAATACTTTTCTCCCCAAATTCATAAAGTATTATTTCTGATAATCCAAAAGCCTTCAGAACAAGCACAGACTTCATTTGTAGCATATGTTCATTAGCAACACATTATAATGTAGTTTTTCGAAAGGTCGCTGGATGATTGCGAGGTTCTAATCCAAATGCTAATTCAGTAACTGATTGGAAAAGCACAGTAATGTGATGATAATGATATGCAGATGAGTTCTCATCAGAGCTGTCTATCCATTAATGAGATGATATTTGAGTGCAGTGTGTGTGTGTGTGTGTGTGTGTGTGTGTTGGCAGTTGAATGTCTATGCACCAGGCTTGTGTATATAAGAGTGCACATTCAATTTCATCAGACTATTTGGCATATTAATGTTCAATCAATCTATCACAGGACTAATGCAAAGTTTGATTAAGACATGCCATAGTCTGCAGTTAACAGACTGAAGAAACTGCACTTGAATATATCACTACAAGTTTACAGGACCAGAGAAACCTTTTTTCTTTTTTTCTTTTTTTTAACTGCACGGAGTTTGAGCTCCCCCATTTCTCTCCATGAGTACGAGAAAAAATATGTTGGTCAGAGTGATTGTCCAAAAGGAGCAAAGAGTTGTACAGTGATCAGGTGCCTTACTTTAGGTGGAACTACAGCTTTTTTTATCCCCACAATGGAACCAAAACACCACATTCCAGTGTGCCCAAGTTTTAATTTTTTTGCCTGCTATATGTACATCTAAAGTAGTGGGTGGAAAGTAAATGCTTTGAAAATGTTGTACGTTGCCTGTTTTATGTCTTTTGTCCCTTCTACTCCCCTACATTTTAATGCAGGATTATTTGTTACTTAATTAAAAAGAAAAAATTCTAAAAGTCAACACACTGATAGAATTTAACTCAAGGTTTCCACCTATTTTACTTATCTCCCCTAATGAAATCAATCTTGGGTCTCTCTACTATGTTTTGGATGTCTAATTTATTCGCAGTTCCTTCAAAGAGACTAAAATTTGTTTTTGATAAATATCAAAATAAACCAGATACACTACCGGTCAAAAGGTTTAGAACACTCCAATTTGTTACCATTTTTTATTGGAAGTTATGCAGTTTAATCTGTTGCAGAATTTCCCATAAATGTGTGGCACTTGTAGGTTGCTTTGCTTTAACTCTTCTGTCCAGTTCATCCCAAACCAGCTCGATGGGGTTTAAGTCTGGAGACTGTGCTGGCCACTCCATGTTTTCAAGCTTACCATCTTGTTCTTTTTTCCTGAGGTAGTTCTGGCATAGCTTGAACTTATGTTTTGGGTCATTATCTTGCTGTAGGATGAACCCCTGACCAACTAGGTGCATACCAGAGAGTATTGCATGGAGCTGCAGAATGCTGTGGTAGCCATTTTGTTTCAGGGTGTAATCCATATAAGTCACTGACCCTTTCGCCTACTCGACGGCATACAAAGATCCTGAGTGATAGACCAAGATTTCAAATTTTGACGCATCAGTCCATAATACCTTCTTCCACTCTTCAGTAGTCCAGTGGCGATGTTTCA
>VUQG01012188.1:2628-13177 GCA_015106755.1 Etia nguti
CACATTCAAATTAAAAAAAAAAAAAAAAAACAACAAAGAAAAAAAAAAAAATCACACACAAATTCTTCCTCCGCAATCTGCCTTGGACTTACACGCGTCACAAAGTTGTTAGTGGGTTTGAGGTAAGAGACAAACATGGGTCTCAGTGACAAGCCAGGTAACCCCCCGCCACCGCCCCCCCGCAACAACATGCTACACTGCACCTCCCACTGAGAAGTGTAATCACATTTTCTGCCAGGGTGGTTCTAGTGCCCGTGAGAAAAGGGTTTATCAAAACACACACACTGTCATTATGCAGTCTGTGTGGTTTCCCCTCCATATCTGTGACCACTCATCCAGCCAGTGCAGTTTAAAGAGCTTCAAAGCTTCAGAACATACACACTCATCATTACACTGAGAGCACTGGAGATAAAAGACAGAAGAAAATTGCAAGGCAGGTGAGGGATGTGTACTGAGTGGTATTTGTCTGCTTTTGAGCACACGTACATGGATCTTGTGTTGAATCTTTCAAGCAAGACCTTGAAACCTGTATACCTACACAATAGCAGCAGCCATGACCAAAGTAATTATGTTTTCAGATTGCCCGACAGTCTCATATTCATAAAAATAAATATACTGCGAAAAATATTTTAAATTATTTAAAATTTGACCTCCATAATTCACTCAAGAATTTGTGGGTCAAAGGTCACCGGCATCTCAAAAAATACATTTTTGGTCATAACTCACACACCAGTTCTAACAAACTTCCATACAAATTTCAAATACTATAAAATGATGATGTGATCATTTGTGTGACTTTTCTTGGGTGCCTGCCTATTGATTTCATTCAAAGACTTTACTGCATTCTGTATATGATATGAAAGCAGACGGAACAAAACCACAAGGGAGTAATTTTAGTTCCACTGTCATTAATTGATCATAATAGTAACTTAATCTATTCCACTGGAATCTTAAAGCCTCTCATTGATTTAACTTGTCATAGAGTTGACAATTTTTTTGTAATCTGTCATTTTTAGAGCTTTTCTGGCCAAGCACGACTGCAAAATCTACATTGAAGAGATTTCCAAATCGCATCCATACATACACTGGTGTGTCATTAGGTGAATAAAGTGTGTCTTACGATTTTGTGTCAACCCTATATTATTATTTTCATCATTACTATTATTATTACAACATACAATTGTCTATAAAGCAGCAGATAAGTAGTGGAGTTTACTATATCAGCACTTTGTGGGTGATAGGTGTGCATGTTTCCATGCACACCTATAGGTGCATGTTTCCATGCACACCTATCACACTTCATAAAATGAGAACAGTTTGTACCTTGCCCCTGGCCTTCAGAGTCACCACATTTCAACCAGCTTAACAACAGGAAACATCAGCACTAAATCCTTTAAACAATGAATAAAGTATTAAACTTCTTTAGAACTCTACTCCATCCATTATAGTTATATTTCTATTTTTTTAACTTTTTGCCAGGGACTTTCTCAGTAACATAATTTAGGTTGATAAAGCCATGGTTGGTTGGGTATCAACATGTATTTAACCCATAACAAAAATGTAGGAGCTTCTTATTTAAATGTTTCTTTTGCAACTTTCATTATTTTCTGTAATAACTCTAAAAGTGGGCTAAGAAGTTCTTTGGCCTGCTTAGAACTTCAAACTATGTCATCCCTGACGTCTAGGCATGGAGAAGTACGAGCATGTTTACTCCAGTTTGGATGACACAGTCAGACTGGCCATCTGGAGTGTTTTTTTTTTTTTTCCTTGGAGGTTGGTGGATGTGTTGTCCAGCAGCGAGCCAGGTTAAGTTTAAAATGCATCCCTCTGTGATATTGGCTGGTGGCTGTCATGAGTAAAGTGCATCTTTCTACCCCCAGGTAATGTTACTTTGGTGCCATTCAGACACTGAGCAGACAGTAATATCTAATGTCTAAATGTAAAAATGAAATGAAGTGTAAAATTGAAAAAAAAAGGAAAAAAGAAACATCCCTGGGGCAGAAGTGGCCTTATGCCACAAACTGATTCAGTCATTTTGGCATGACAACAACTACTGTCAGGACAACAGTGCTCCCCAAAACATCCTCAATTCGGCTAAGTACTTTGTTCTTTTGCCTATAATGGCTCACAGGATTTATTCCCTCCTGAAAGGTATCTCAATACAGATCCACAGCTTCAAAATGTGAAAAGCAGTCCTAATTTATATTGGCAGGTGCCAGGATCGTTAACCAAAAGAGCTTGAGAAGAAGATGAAAAGAGCCAGCAAAGCACCTTAAACAGGCAAACACAATCTTCCCTTTTCAATATGTATTGATATAGTTTATTTAAATGGAGTGAAGGTGACTCAGATCATTAGGTAACGCTTCAAGGTTTCAACTTTAAACTGGCCAAGTTTCCTCTGCACACCCATCTTGAATAGAAAGGAGGACCACCGCCTCCACCCTTTGTCTCCCTGACACTAAGAATATTTATTAATTTAAAACATTTGTCTTTTTGACCTTCATTCTTTTCCTGTGTATGAGCAAGATACACATATCTACTGTAGATACATATACTCGTGACATTGGAAACAACTTTAATGAGCAAAGACAGTTTAATTACAGTTTTTACTTATAAACTCTTGACTGAAAAACATGCTTGGAGAGGACACATGAAGCACATTCTTTTTAAAATGCTGACCATTAAACAGTAAGTCTAACATCGAAGTGCACTGTGGCTTCTTTGTAGAATCTAAAATATGAAGATTTTGGTTGATTTAAGACTGTTTTGTTTTACTTTATGAATCCACTTCTGTTGTATCACAGAGTTTGTATGTTCTCCCCACGTTTGCGTGGGTTCTTTCCAGGTACTCCGACTTCCTCCCACAGTCCAAACAACAGGATAGTTTCCAGTAACCACCCCCCACCCCCATCATGGATGGATGAATGGATTTGGCAGTGAGTTAATAAGGCCATGATTGCTATATTATTTTCACTAAGCAATATATAAACATTCGTTCTTGATTATTCATTAAACAGAGAAATCAGCCATTTGATTGTATTTTTGATTGTAATCTTTTCCTAGTATGTTTCTAATTAATCTACCCAGCCCAGATTTGCATGCATATTTGTTCCATTACATTAGTAGCAAAGGTGCTGATTTATTTTAAGCAACTTTCAGTGTTTTTATTTTATAGCTTTCAATGAAGCACTGGGGAGGGAAAAAACATTTTGAGAGCCTTCCTGCTGCTAAATTGGCAAATTGAAATGTCTGTAATTGCCACTCTGAGCATGTGGTCGATTTAGCAGTCTGTTTTGCTCCTGATAGCCTGACTTTCAGTGTCAAAGACTTTAGATGTGCATGTTTAAAGAGTACAACCCTCTGTATATTTTACAAAAATTGAAAGAAAATCTTAGATCCTTTGCTTGTCTATAACTGATTCCGATGGTTGTTTTGTGATGACTAGCGTAGATTAACAGAAAATTCAGAATCTATGAGTTTGGACAACTTTGGACAGATTTCTTGACAATCAGAGTAGCCTCACTTGAAACAACCAAATATCAGTAGCTTGTGCAGATGCTCCACACAGTAGATGTCCTTTCTTTTAATAATGACCTGTTTTTTTTGTGCATAACCAAACCTGCCAGGATTCAAATCAGTTTTACTGCAATAACAACAGATGGGAATTTAAAATTATGTGACTATTTGTAGTGAATATGCATTCCCCACTGTGGTAGATGGGCCAATTTTTGAAAGGTTGCTGTTTTAATGAATAAATACTTCACTTTGCTGTTGATACAGTCTAGGCTGAGGTTCTAGGTTCAGCACTCTTGCTTTGGTAGTTTTAATTTTTTAATGGGGCAGTATCGGTACATATTTACCTGTATTTCAAAGGCTGTCTAAAATATAATTGCGCCAAAAAACAAATCAGACTGGGATAAAATAACTATAGAGAGATACTGGTTCATGACACATGAAACACACCTGGGTGGTCTGGGTGTACTATTATTTTTTTATGGTCTCTTGAATCAGCAGAAATCAGTTTTTGGAAGCTGACTAATCAGAACAGAGCGGGCTCATTGGGGTCTTGAAGAGATAGGAACCGAAACAGTCTGCATTAAACAGAGCTCAACTGAACTGTTGCAAACAGGCCACAAAACATAAAGAAAGAGTGAAAAAATATATCACTGAGTGATGACATATAAATGAGACAAAGAATGAAAATGAAGGTTCCTTTAAAGATACTTCCTTATGAGAGTGTGAGAAACAATTAAGTTATTCTCCACAACCCATGTAACAGCTGGTTTCACTACGATTTTGTAAATTATCCCGTTCACTCTTGCTGGTACCCATATGTTGGAAATCATTCGTGACTTTTATGTTGTTTTGCCTGCCATATGTCACATGCAACAATGAGTTGCAGCAATAAAACACACTGGAAACCATTTTTACTCACTTATTGCCATTAAATATTATGGTGACTTTCCATTTTTTAAACATTTCAAAAAATTTCCCATGTAGACTTCATCCATCCATCCTCTTCCACTTATCCTTATTAGGGTCGCATGGGTGCTGGAGCCCACCCACCTAGACACATAATATTTAAATAAAACAGTAAATTGTGTTTTAAAAAAGTCGCATATAACCAAAAGTTGCTAGAGTTATACAGTTTTAAATGACAACTTGTGCTCTATTCTATGAAGGATATAAAGAAAACTGCTGAGTCATAATTAGCTGTTATCACCTAGACAACCCCTGGTTTTTCATCGTAATACCTTGTCATACACTTAACTCCTCTGGTACAGTATTTCACATCTATTCTCTTCCCCCTCTGGGATTAGAAAAAATCCTTACTACCTGTCATTTATAAATAGAACACCTCATCAGCCTGTGCATATTTTTTGACGGAAAGCCAAAGCTGTTCAACTTTGTGATTCAGTCTGAGAGCGGATGATTTTCATTCTTCAAGCCCATCTCCTGCTGCCTGTCACTGGCATTTTAGCACCGTTTGTCAAAGGGCTTTATGCGATTGGATGGGCATGATGCATCACCAGGATTTTCAGATGCAGGTTGGCCTCTGACGACGGTGCTCCCGATTGGTCTCAGTTGTTTCCGAGATGAATCAGAAAGGCTTTTAATAAGGAAATCCAAAGCGCTCACGGGCTGTACGGGTAACTTCAAAGGGAGGTTAATATAGATCCCTTGAGCACTTGCCACTCTGCCACAACCTTTATACAAGCTGAAGAGCAGACAGAATTGCATTAAGTGAAGGAAACTCAATTTTTCAGCCTATGAAAAAATATATTTGTTTTTGTGCTCTCAGAACTTCAGGGTGAATTTGGTATAGTGCAATAAGATAAAACACAAAGAATAACACCAATAAATGCAAGATGGATGCTGCCTGGAGGCTTAATGTGGAGTATCAAACAGCAAATACACACATAACATTATAGCTATCCCTGCAACTCAAAGAGGGATATCAGAGTCCAAAAGAAAACACTTTCGCTCCAACGTAGGTGAATACAGTATGTGCTAAAGGCCAGCTTTATAGTATTGATAGAAGCTCACAGAGACTCTGTAACAAGCAGCATGAGTGCAATCCAAGCAATTTTCCCTTCACCACCAAAATGAAGTGAGAGTAGCTGCCTTTTCCCATGTTATCTGGTCCTGCAGCTGACAGAGACATCAAAATCCTGACACACATACTATATTGCACATGGCAAATTCATGTCATCTGCACATGCTGCCAAAGATGAAAGCTAGAAGTCTGGTACAAGGCATGTGGGAATAGATGTACAGTAATAAGAGCCCAGGGGCCTGACTTAATGAGCAGGATTAGTGAATCGTGATAGCGCTCTTGTGTGCAGCTTTAAGAGGGGCGATGAGTCGGGTAGTGGCAAGAACTGGACAGCTGAAGGAGTAGCAGTTTGTCAGGCAGAGGACGGGCTCACCTCAGCTACCAGGAAACTCTGAGACCAACAGAATAGGCCAGATTGTAAAAGCTGACAAGTGCAATCAATAGATCGCAGGTTCATATTAACTTGCTATCATCGTTTTGATTTCCTGCTGGGATGGGACAGAATAGGAAAGCAGTTCCCAGGTTCAGCAAATTTGCCGTTTCTTCTCCTCGCTGCAAATTTCAAGGTTGATTTTACATAGACACTGTGACCTTAGAGCACTTTAAAGTAACTTTAAGTTAAATTCAAATGAAAAGAAGCATTTTGATACTTCACTGTTACCTGCCACAACAGACGGGTACGAATGACTGCCATTTATCGACAAAAATGTCACGAAAAAAAGGTTTTTGCTGAAAAAGGTTTTATGATTTATTTATGATTATTTTTCATGATTTATTTATGATCATGTTTTATAAAAGGTCTACATTAGCGATATTAGAAAAAAAATAGTTTTAGGTTATAGTTCCCGTAATTTGAGGCGTCTTTTATTATAGAACTATAACTCTAAGGTATAGTTAATGGGTTAAGCAATTACAAGAATGATAACTAACCATCAGTTTCTGATCTAATGTGTGATTGGTAAAGATACTGCTCTTATGTGTTGAATATCTGCTTAATAATTGTCCCTCAGATTAGAAAATGTCACCGTGAAGGTCACGTAAGCTTACATGGGATACAGGTGGTGCTAGAAGCTTTGTGAGATAGGGATAACCTACAGGGTTACTTGATGAACTATAGTAGGGTCATATGGCTCTGTTCCCATACTTAATGCAGGATTTCTGAGAAGACTTAGTCTTTCAAAGTGTCTTAAGCAGACATTATAGCCTGAGCCAACCTGAATGACTACTACTACTAAAAGAAAACATATAGCATGGATTTTAGGACATATAGAAATAAATATTTTGCCCTTCATCTTGATTTAATAACTTTCATAGCTTTAGGGGAAAAGGTACATTTTATCTTAAAACAGCGCGCTTCCATTTTATCAGACGTTTACTGTTTTAAGGTAAAATGTTGTGATATTATTCAATGATCATGGTCAATGTTGGATCAA
Source organism: Etia nguti (assembly GCA_015106755.1). NCBI lineage: Eukaryota > Metazoa > Chordata > Actinopteri > Cichliformes > Cichlidae > Etia > Etia nguti. The sequence goes on from VUQG01012188.1 coordinate 9,619, forward strand.
AGTGGGAAACAATTTGCAACAAACCTATATAGTATTTGTGGCTCTTGAGCTACTTGTCATTTTGTCTTATTTTACTTCCAAGGAGACTTTCTTTTTAATTTTTTAACAGTTGGTTTTGAGCAACAGTTCTCCAAGCTGTCTGAAGGTCTTTTTAAGATTTCTTTGGACATTGGCTGCTTTCTCACTCATTTTCAATACCTGACCATTTTCATTTTTTGTTTGTTTGCTTATTTTGTTAAGCCGCTCACCAGTGTGTCCTGTGAACCATTCAAGTATAATACATATAGGGGAAATTCAAAGGATCAAACAGTCGATTTATATTTGCACATATTTAAATACATCTCTGCTCCTATTACACATTTTCCTGGCAAAATATGAAGAAATGAGTGGTGACTCTGGATTTTTGCACAGTACTGTATAACAACATGCCTGCAGCTTTCCCTTTGTTCCTGTCGACATCTTTAGAGTCAAAGGGGGGCTGACACAATGAACTGAATATATGGGTCATAATATGCTCATTGCACAAGCACCTTGCATAGTTGCTGTACCAAAAATTGAAGTAAAGGCAAAGGTCAGACAAAAGGTTCACACAAACTGCACAAGTAGCTCCTTAAAATTTGAACTTAACAAAAATAATTGTCAGGAATTTTCAAATAAAATTTCAAAGGAGAGCACAAGCAATAAACAGAAACAGAACATCCATCACTCAGGTGGTGGTGATTTGTTTGATTGAGAGCCAGTGTATGATCAGGCTGTGCCAAACAGACCAGAGCTGTCTAATACTGCTGTGTAGAGGACTGAACAGGCCTCTGTGGAAATGTCAAAAGATGAAAAAGACATAAAATATCAGACAAATATGTATCTTTCCAAAAGAATATTTGAATGCTGGACCAAATAAAGAACATAAAGAGCAGGATACATCAAGACAAACTCCTGGGATAGACAACAAAATTCATTTTCAAAGTGAAGCTGACCAGATGACAGTGCCTGACAGATATCTGTTAGATTGAAACATTGCTCTGTTAAATTAAATTTGCTGGCATCTATGAGTGCATTGTGTGTCAAACACTATATTTAACACATAAATGCATCCACAGTCTACTGTACAACATTCGGTCGTCTGCCTAATCTCATGTTATGATTAAAGATAATGGACTGAGGATAGTGGGGGTGGAGAGGTGTTAGCGCCTATCTGATAACACATTTGCAGACCAGCACTCAGCCTTTGAGAATCACTATTCAAGGTAACATTTTTATAGCAATTTTGCAAACTATATTTCTAATAGGAATTTAAACTATTGGCTATTAGATTTGCCAGCTTGAAATTAATTTTGCAGTACGCCTGTAATATTCTACAACAGCAATGTTTTTACTGTAAAAATTACAAAGCAGCATGATCTATAGTGAAACATTTCAAAAACTGAAGTGTAATGGTATGTTATAGAAGTATAATTATGTTATAAAATTACGCTGAACAGCTTCAATCTGCACGTCCTCATCTACGTACCAAAGATTCAGTTCCTTTGCTTTCTTTGTTTTTTAGTTTTCTAGAATAACACAGTTCAGTTATTCTTTGCACTGGACAGTTACAAAAATGCTTAACCATTTAACATTTTAACAACTACCCTGAAAATGACCACTGGCTTGACCTAACCAGTTGCTAACATTGTCCTCAGCCACATAAACACCAGACACCACACAACAATCCACAGGAATCAAAGTCTAAACACAACATTTAACTATTAAACCACGTCTAAATGAATGATTTGAAGTTACTGCTCAATGATCCCACTAGCCTCTGTGCTTCTCCAGTATCTCCAATCTCCTGGATTTTCTGCAATATCACTCTGCTGTTTAAATTCTTTACATTGAATTTATGATAAATAGCAGGATGTGATGCTTGTCTTGATTTTGCTCAGATGAGTTATGGGGTAGTCTCAAGCAAGAGAGTGTGATTCAAGACTAATGTACCTCAGGACAATGCTGTATTATATTATAAGAGTGTATAGAAACTTCCTGTTGATATTGATTTTCCTCAAAGGCATTTACAATATTCAGCTGGAGTCACGATAAACGGTACATTAAACAAAATTCTGTTTTTTTCAGCAACATATTATAGCACAGTTCAATACTCTAAGGGTGCTGAAAATAACTTCATTTTGAGACTTAAAACAAAGCACCCTTCTCACTTGCCCATGTAATTTTGTCATTATAAACAGTCATTCTTAATAATTTTAAATTCTAGTCATAATACATGATGAAGTGTTAAAATGATGGTTTATTTTTTGCTTTAAACTTGCCCTTTATATTTTGATGCATTTTGCTCCTCAGAACTTTTTTTAAACATTTTATTGGTGGCAGAGCATACAAAAGATGACTGATGTTAAGGGTATTTTTAGGTTTTAAATAAGGCTAGCTTACTAGACTTGGTTTGTCAGGGACATGCTCTAGAAACTCTGGATATTGCATTTCCCATCTCTCTGAAGAAATTACAGAAGGTATGTCACTAGAGGACATTATGCTTTCTTGAGTGAATGAATATTTCTCCATGTGTCTCCATATGGCTAGCTCCAGAACTAGTATCTCAAATAAACAGCTTTCATTTCTCTCTTTCCTGCCCCTTCACCCTGGCCAGCTGCAGCAGATAGTTGCCTCTTTGAGTCTAGCTATGGGGGAGGTTTCATTTCACTAAAAGGGAGTTCTTCATCGCCACTGTTGCCAAATGCTTGTTCGTAGAGGATTGTTGGATTTCAATATGCAACACTATAAAACAGGGGTGGGCAACTCCAGGCCTCGAGGGCCGGTGTCCTGCGGGTTTTAGATGTGTCCTTGATCCAACACAGCTGATTTAAATGGCTAAATTACTTCCTTAACATGTCTTGAAGTTCTCCAGAGGCCTGGTAATGAACTAATCATTTGATTCAGATGTGTTGACCCAGGGTGAGATCTAAAACCTGCAGGACACCGGCCCTCGAGGCCTGGAATTGCCCACCCCTACTATAAAACGTACCTTAATGATCAGACACTTACTGATCTGAGCTAAATTAATAAACTGAGTTGAGCTGAAAAGAAGCCTAGTCAGCAACCACAGACTTTTCAAAAGCTAAACCTAAAAATAAAACAACACACGCCACCTTTTTGGAATGAGAAGAGAAATATAGGTCTGCCAAGTAAAGCCATTTACTTGGCAGACCTATTTGGATCACCTTTCTGACTCTCTCAACACTAATTCTGGTCTCTTAGGTAAATACTGTGGATATAATTAGGTAAGCTTTGTCTAGGTTCACAATTCAGCCTATTAGACTTGCTATAATTAGAATCTTGGAAAGAGCTTTATCTAAGACAGTGAGCTTTACTGATGATGGTTTACATTTCAGTGGAAGAGCAGAACAGAATAAATAGGACTGCCAGTTTTTCCTAAAGCTTCTGCCCAACTTGAGTAGCACTGTTTTGTGCTTTACCTTTTGTGGTGAGACCAACTGATGCACCACACCACCTCTTTTCCTTTTATTGTCTAAAATATTAATTTTAGTTGATCTGTCTTGTTACTCTGTATTGT
>VUQG01012188.1:13215-35321 GCA_015106755.1 Etia nguti
GGAAAAAATTTGGAGGAAAAAAAAAAAAAAAAAAAACTTAGAGGAACACCAAACATGTCCATGACGGTCTTATAGAAATCAGCTCAGTTCTTCTGTTATGCCTGGGGTATGGCGCCTCCTTACCTGAACTCTTTATCTGTTTTCTCCCCCCGAAGGCTAAATTGAAACAAGCACGGATTAACTCAATGTCATGGTAGCTTTGTCCCTGGGACAATGGGGGACAATGAGCTCTGCAGTGACAGCAGTAAATGATGCCAATTTTCTCCCAGAAAGAGAAAATGATAGAACAAGAATGGAGGAGAAGAGTTTGGGGAGATAGCTTAACACTCTAATCCAACTTTGTAAATCAGAATGCTTGGGGGCTTTGCTGAGTGTTTTTCCTGTTGAAGTGATTCATATCATCAAATCATTGCAATGTAAGCAGTACAAATGCTGACTGAGGGTTTGTGACAGGATGGTTTTATAAGACTGGGTAAATGTCACATTTTGGAGAAAAGAAAATTTGACATTTTTCTTAAGGGAATGAAAAGGTTCAGTTTTCTCTTACTGGTAGGAGTGAACACTATTTATGCATTATAATTCACTATACTGTGAACTTCTGTTCCAAAACTGTTCATATGTTTGGCTACCTTTGGCCTTTGTTACTCACTGACAGAAGACCCTTATCTGTAGCTAGTGCATCAAGGCTTCAGTTGAATAGATAAAGGAATCCTTTGGACTTATTTGCGCAAAGCAAGAAATATTTGATAGAATGTCAGTATTTGAAGCCCTGGTATGGAAACGCTTTAATGTATGACAGCTAATCTTTTTAGACTAGTTCATTTAAATAGTGTATTTATGTTTGCTTTACTTTTATTACATTTCACAGAAAACCGAGTCAGCTGTATGTTTGTTCATTTTTCATTCTATAAAATGGAGGATAGTTCTTATCTATTATACAGTGATTTTTTTTTCTTCTCATTTCTGGCTGCCCAGTACAACCTTTTAACATCTGAAGATATTACATTTTTTTAATATTGAAGTTACATTAAAGCTGTGTTTATTTCTGTTATGACTGCCAGTTACATTTCTGACTCGTGAAGCTCCGGTATAGTCTCATACCTTTTGACATATCGCTCAGCCTATTCAACATCATAGGAAATAATCTCTAAGAAAGATATTGGGTGACTGACTTATCGGGAAAATAGAGCTGCACACATATGCTCTGTGTTTTTTTAAAAGTTAGCAACAGCAATCTGCACATGGCCAATCCCTGACAGATGCCTGATAGCAGTCCAACATTCACACAGGGCTGACCCGGGAAGAGCTCTGCATGGACTCAGCAGGGGGATTTATATGATTTCTATCTCTGAGGTCTAAAAAGAAATGATAACCTATTGATCTTAAACATCATGAGAAATGAAAAGAAGATTAACTTAAATGCTATGGATTAATAAAAAAAACCTCACAAAATATACACTGAGCACCAGAGAGAGAGAATTATACCTAGATATCACTTCATTATAAGCAGTCATCCCATACTAGGTCAGGCCTGCCTTTGCTCTGAAAATAGCTTTTATTCCTTGGAGTCGTGGAGTCTGATGTTTTGGAAACCTCCCTTTAAGATTATGTGATGCAAACTATTTATGCTTATTTAAAAAGGGAGAGTGCTTCACATTCATGCTGCCGAGCCACCATTTTACCACATTCAAATTCAGACCTGCCAAGTGGTGAGGTCCCTGACATCCACTGAACTGAAACCAGTCTAAAATTACTTTTGATTCATGATATGTTTTATTATCATGGTGGACGTTGTGAATGAAAGAAGGGTCCACCAAAGACTAAGGTGTGTTGTGCATCCTGTGCACTCGTCACAATTGTGGTTATTTGGGTCATGGTATCCTTTCTACCCCACTTAATCTGGCCACTCTCCTCTGAACTTATTCATCAACAAGGAGCTACAGTCTGCAGACCTGCCTTTTGCTAGGGGATCCCCACCATTCTGGTAAAACTCAAAAACCCCAGCAGCCCCCAAAAATCATTTCACACACACACAAACACAACCTTCCTCCTCCCATCACAACATACACCATACATGCCTCAGACCTGTATGCATAAAATTTTAGGAATTGCATTGTTGCCACAAGATTGGTGATTGGATTAATACATGGAATACCTTTTTGCCTCAATATTTTTTTTAAAGTGTTCAGTAAGCACACTTTAGCTGCATTAAACAAAACAGCAACAAAAGCATATCCCCATCCATTAGTCTATTTCTTGTCTTTCTTGTTGTCTGAGTATAATTCTTTTTTTCACCATCATAACCTTCCTAATGGTTCTGCCTTTAAGAGTTGGCAAATTCTTCCTGCAAAACCGAATGGGGCAGCAGATTAAATATCTAACCTGTGTCCTCCTGTCATTTTCAGTAATGAGAAGAGAAATGGAACCCGGGACCTCGTTCATCTATCTGAAAAATACATCACACACATTTGAGGCACAATGTGTTATAGCTACACCAGAAACAAAAGCACAAAAGCCACCTAGTAAATCTACCCTTTACATATGCAGAAGTAACCAGGTTACTCCGACAAATCAGGTGAAATTTAATAAACACTATATATTACTGCAGTAGGTTAGTGTTTACTGTCTCTCCCTCGTCAAGCTTGTTCTGAAACTGTGGCTTTCTTACTTTAAGCAGGATATGTGCTGCTTCCTGATTCATTGAGCATGCGGTGGAGTGCCCTGTACTGCGAATACACTGTTTTCCTTTACAAACGTCTAAATATTGGAGTAAGAGATTTAGTACTACATGACCCCTACACCCTAGCAGTGCAGCATGGGGAAGCAAGTCACCCGATAATTTGTTTTGTGAGCTCCAGCTACTACAATATTCACTGCTCTTTGTGGGTTTAGCCAACTGAGATCAACAAGATATAAGCAGATGGTACGTGAGCTATATGGCTGATTTCCAACCCGTAGCCACTAAAGCTACTATAAAAGGTACAAATTCAGTCAGTAAATCTAATCAACACCATACACCTTAAAAATAAATTAATGTAACCAGTCCAAGACCTACTATGGATGTGGATGTCAAGTGGTCAACACTTACTGCCCTGAAAACCAAGCACCCCAGCACCAAAGGTTTCTTGTCATCTACAGTATAGTGTAAAGGTCTAGCAAACAGAATGCTTTTATAGTGAAAAAAGAGGTGAATACCTTATTTGGAAAATGTGTTGTTATTATTATTGTTATTTGTCCCCTTAATTCTCCAAATTATAAGACACTATAGATTATCTTATGACAAACAGACAGCTAGTGTACAACCGTGCTGCCATGGTGGAAATACATCCATCCATAATGAGTGAGAAGAAATTCGTAGTCTCCAGACATCTTTGGCAATGAAAAAAAAGAAACTAGGAGACATCATGTCAAACAGCCAAGAATTACAGCTGTCATTGAAGAGAGCGCTGATGAGCTACAAAAAAAAGTGAATGTTTACTGTCAAAGAAAATTATTCAGATTGCTTCAACAGCCAGACAGAAGAATGTGTGAATCTGTGATTGACAGAAAAGATAAACAAATATGGATTTCAGCAGATATGGTTTTACTTTTATGAGGTCAGTTAAATTCAATTTAATGATACAGGTCAAATTAACAACAACAATTCCCTCAAGGCACTTTGTATTGTAAGCTAAAGACCTTATAATATTAGAAAGAAACCCAGACAATCACACAATTCCCTTTTGCAGGGCGAAAACCATCGCTAAAAGCAGGCAAAGAGAGGGGCAGCAAGCTGCCTCAATTGGTTGAGTGAGGGGAAAGAGAAGTGAACAGAGAGACGGGGCAAAATACAGACCGTGGGATAGAGAGACAGAATTTAATAACTACTAATGATTAAATACAGTAGTAGTGCATAAAGACATGAGGAGTGAAACTGGGAGCTGGTTCCATACTAGAGGGGCTACATAGCTGAAGGCTCTATCTCCCATTCTACTTTTAAATACCTTAGCAACCATAAGTAAGACTGCAGTCTAAGAGCAAAGTGGTCTGTTAAGATACTGTGAGGATAAGGTGTTTTAAGATAAGATGTGGGGCCTGATTCTTCAAGACCTTGTATGTGAGGAGAAGTATTTTAAATTGGAATCTCGATTAAACATGGAGATAATGAAGTGAAGCTAATATGGGAGAAATATGCTCGCTCTTTCTAGTCCCTGTCAGTACTCTCACTGCAGCATTCTGGATCAACTGAAGGTTTTTTGAGGAGCTTTTAGCACAGCGTAATAATAATGAATTACAATAGTCCAACCTAGAATAAATAAATACATGAACTAGTTTGCAATGGAAGCTTTGCATGTAATCATTGGTTAATATTCATGTCTGGCTCTCTTCCACAGTATGTCTTTTGTCCTGGGATCGTGTGATTGTTGGCGTTTTCTCTGTATTATTCTAGGGTCTTTACCTTACAATATAAAGCACCTTGAGGTGGTTGTTATTATGATTTGGTGCTATATAAATACAATTGAATTGACAGAAGGTCACCATGCGGTATTTAGTGTATGCGTGCCAATTTAGCCTCTACATAAACCCCGTCCTTATAGAACAACAAGCAAGTCTGGTGTTTTGAGCCTGCATTTGTGCATGGACACATACACAGTGTAACTGTGAAACTGTTAGGAGTTGCTCACATGGTAATTACTATAACATGAGATAACGGGGTCTTAAGATTATTATTGCTTTGGCACATTGGAGTGTCATGTCAAAGTGTTTAACATGGCAAAATGATGCACAAAATGAAAGGGGTTTTTTTTGTTTATTTTTTGTTGAAAATTAAAACACTGAAGTACCCCAGAAACTCTATCATCAAATTTGCACCTCCTGGGAAAATCAAAGCCCAGTTAAAATTCTGTTTTCAAGCATTTTCAAAGTAGCTGGAATGGTGGAAAATATAAATACCTGAAGAAATTCTGCCCATGCAAAAAAAAAAATATATATATATAAAAATGTTGGAAGAGGCTACGAGGGAGATTAATAGAAACTGAATGCAAAGTAAAAGTGAACCTCAAACAAGGATTAATTCGATGCAGAGCTCTGAGAGTTGGCAGGGTTCAAAGCAAGTTTTTTTTTGTGTGGTTGTGGTGGGGAAATAGTCTCTACCTACTTTAAGTACAGAACTTAAGTAAACTAGCAAGTTAGACTCTACCGCTATAGCTTGAATGACTATACTTTCTTGTGCATTACATTTGTACTCACAGTAAGAGCATCTGTTGTGTGGTCAGGTCAGGTATCCAAACTCATATTGATTCATGTGTATTCATACAACACCTCTTCTATGTGGGTCTCAATCACATCTGTTGAGTCTGTTAGGTGACCTAAAACAGAAGGTGCACAACAGAAACCCCCGATGAAAAAGGCAGTTATATTCATCTGGTCATATTAAAAGCAACAACAATAAAATAATAAAAATGCTGAATTAAGCAACAGTTTTAGTATCTGGTTCCAACAGCACATGGTTACATTCAAAGTGCACTTTAGAGTGTAGGAGGGGCCGAACAAAAAACACCTTTTGCTTTCCGATTTGATAATTACATCACTCAAAGTGGGGTTTTTTTCAGTCTTTACAGTTAAGTGGAAATATATAAAGATGTATCAAAAAAGGTCAAACAGAGGCTGATTCAGGTCTAAGATGTTTTCAGATGAGGTTTCAGAGAAGTCCACCCTGACTAAATCTCTTAGCTTCATAAAGGGAGGAAATGTGAATGGTGGAATAATACAGCTCTTAATAAATCTCCTCATTAAAATTCTGTGACCATGTCATAGCACATGTCCTCCCAGAGCCCACTGCAGTTTCTCATCCTAATGAGAGGAGATAAAAGCACAAAAAGTGAGGGAGAGAAAGGTAGACACAAGCTGGTTTCAGAGTGTTTATTTTGGCAAAAACTGTGTGTTCTGGCTTCAGGCTGCGTCAGGTGAGGTGAACAAACAAAAACCAATTTTGAAGTCCCATTACAATTTCTACTGTTCTTGTAGAATAATGTGCCTCTGCTAAAACAAGGCTCCTCTAAAGATCTGCATCTGTCAAGCGCCCATCTTTGCCAAATCAGACAGTTGGGGTAGAACAGTAAATGACACAAAATCCCACTGGCTGAACCAGAAGGAGTCGCAGTCTTATGGCAGTGGACAAGACACACCAAATTAAATAGTGTCACTGCGATACTGGATAATAAGCACTGTGTCACAGTAGTCTAGCATAACAAAAAAGCAGATGGCTTGATCTCTGAAAATAGCCATCCTTTGCAGTATCTCCATTAAAACCTGCCAGTAGCTCCAGAGATGTGAAGCTTCTTTAAATGGTTTGCTCACATAAAATTATGGCAAAACAAATATATTTTCACTTTAGTGCAGCCATGTTGATACTTATGTTTTAGTCTGTTCACATTTTTTTATGCTTCTCCAAATGAACAGAAGTGAAAGTGTTTTTTATTAGAAGCCAGAAATGGATAACCTAGACAATCTGCAGAGTACACAGTCTGCAGTTTTCTGATCATTCTTAGCAGGAGAAAGTACTTCTAATGAGTTTGTCAGTGTCACTCAAGCTAATGGCTCATTGTGCTGCAATGTAAACCTATTACACATGTACCAATAGTAAATTAATTGTTTTGGCTTAATTCAAATGAATAAAGATACTTTAATATGCCTGCAAACACTGTCAATATGGGAAAAGATGAAATAAAGGATTTCAACATCTAAGATGCCACCCGGTGCTCAGAATGGGGACACTGAAGTGGGGTCCTCATCCTTAGCACAGATAAACAGAGCGCAACTGATTAAATTTCTTCACATCTATGTCATGGTCCATCTAGACTGCGGACAATGTTTCTGACACATTTTGCATCAAGTTTTTCAAATGATCGCTTTTTCAGTGCTGTGGGGATGATACATGTCCCCACTCACTCAAACAGTGAGGCAATTTCTGTCTCCATTGCAAATAATCTAGGACTCCATGATCTGAATTTTACCAATAATTCAGATAATCTGTTTTCCAACCAATCATAAACTATTATCTATTTAATGAGAACTCATTTTAAGCCAATATGCTTTAAAAAAAACAAAAAAAAACAAAAACCTGAATGATAGGCATTGTAATTTTGGAATCTTACAATAAAATTCTCTCCATGCACAGTGTCTGAATGTTGACTTGAGAATACTGAAACTCTTTCAGAAAATGTTGGGGTTTCTTTCCAGATTGTAGACACAGACTGAGAGTAATCAGGTGAGATTTGTATTTCCAGGCATCACCAAACCTGCGCGCACAAAAAGGCAATATGTTCTCCATAATGTTTGGTGCATAGCTGCATGGATTTTCTCAGCACATCTGTCATTGTAGATTTTACACCACTGTTATGAGTGAGTGGTGCAAAATCCCATTTTAAATCCGATTTGTGCATCTCAAGTGTCCACAATGAGACACATCTGAACAAATTCAATTGTAATCACATTTCAAACCACCTAACCACCAAACGTGGTTTGGGTCAAATGTGCAAAATGTGATTTCATGTTGCTTTTTAGTGTATAGGCTTTCTAAAATCAATCTGGATACGATCTTGATTTGTCCAAAGTAAGAAAGGCCTAAGTAATCATTTCCAGCTTGATGCAATCATTTTTTCACATCCAAGTTTATTCCAGTGACTGGAATCTGCCACACAGTGGAAATGTTTCCTGAATTCAGTACAACTAAGAATACAAGAACACACACAACAGTAATTGTTGTAACGTGTATCTTGTAACAATTAAGGCATTTATATACATAAGCACAGATAAACTTCAATTTCTTACTTTTTTCTCCTTCTAGCTGGAAATTAATGTTTGAGACAATATTTGCCATGCAAAAGGATACATTTAATCTTTCAAGCTAACTCATCAGTGACCACAACAGCATAGTTTATTAAGAAACAACAAATTCATGGGAATGTTCAGCATGTTAAGCCGCAATTCCTAATAAAAACTACAATCAGTGAAAAAAAAGAGAAAATAAACTTTTTCTTTAGAGGCAAAGTGCTATGTTGTCGTGTCAAGTGAGTTCTGCCTCTGTCACGGTGACAGGCAGCAGCATATCCTCCCAAAATCCCATTGACAAGCTCTTTCTGCAATGAGAGATGTTACTAAGCCACGGAGATTTCCTGACTCCCTTGGTTGTAGCGGTTAGGTGTTGCCAAGTACACCTCTGCTTTCATTCTGGCAAAACAATATACTTAATGAGATTCCAGAGCCTGCAAGCGGTGTTCTCCATCTCTGCGTAAACCCACCTACGGCAGCCCAAGTGCCCACACTGGCTCGTGGTGGGCTTAACATTGTTCAAGTGCAAACAGGCATGGAGTTGTAAAAGTTCAACTGGAATTCAGACAGTTACAATTTCATGCTGTATAATTGAGGCGCTGCTGTTGGCATACATGTGGCGTAGGTCATCAACAGCTGTCACTCTGGATTATGGTTGATGTAAGAGAGTGAAACATGGCACACTGAAAAAATTATTATTATTTTCCTCACTTTTTCTTTTTATTTCTCAGCATCTAAAAAGTGCTAGAGTGGTACAATACCTCTGCTGTGGTGGTCACTTCCTTCATATAAAACAAGCTGCATGCAAGCAAATAAATTTCAGACGCATTAGGAAAGGCAAGAGCTCATGCTGAGGACATCTGATTCAAAATAACTTTCATCAGAATAACTGGTAACAAATGCATGGTCATTTATGCCAAATAATCAAATTAGATGGATAATACTATAATAAGAAATAAGAAATACTAAATAATACTCAAAAAATTACTTGAATAAAGAGTGTTTACTGTCAACCACAGATGTGCATCACAAATCTGCTTGTACAAGCCAACATTTGATGAGAGAGGAAGTCCTGGAAGTTTCTATTGACCTTGTTTTGTCTTTTACAAAACAAGGTCAAGCGTATGCACATCTACATGCATTCTCCTTATTACAGATGTATTGTCCTTTCAAATCACGCCCAATCTCTTTCTGCAAAGAGGCTTGTCATCAAAGCATTGCAGATAAGCTGAGTATTTCATGACTTTGCCCCTCTGAAAGAATTTGCACATGACACCTGAGCTGCAAATGAGGTCTCTCATAGATGTGAAGTCAAAAAGAATGCCACACACGTCCCTCTGCCCTGCTGTTGGCATCGTTTTGATCCAAGCGCTGGGAGAAGGGCAGGGGTGGATGGTGAGGTTGCACCTATGAATGCTAATCAATTATGTCTTCAAAGACGTAACAGTCCCTAAAGTCACCTTAAACTCTTATACGAACAATACGTGTAGACTCAAAAGTAGGCCTGAAGATTATTTTCCATAACGGAAAGTCATTTTTACTTTACAGCACACAGTCCTGGAAATACAAACAAACAAACAAATCCTTCCATTCAACTAAATCATGAAGTATGAGTTGAGAATGAACCTTTAAAAAAAGTTACCAAACAAACATTTTGCAATGCTTTGTTTCCTCTCAACTTCATACATTCATATCCCAGCACGTACGCTAGCACATTGTCTCACCTATTTAAATAGCTATTTTATCATTGCCAGCACCCCAACTGTGCCATACATTATTAATAATATGCATCACTTGTCTCACTTCTTTCATACTGTATGGGCATGCTTTCAGTCTTACATTACATTAAATAAGCTCTCTGAACCTGCTCTTCATTGAACCTACTGTGGTTTTACAACACTGTAGGCTTAGTGCAGGGGAGGTTAACTTGACCTGCTGTTGGTTCTATCTTTAGCTTTGCAGCACACAGCTTGTGGATTGCCACAGAGGGCCTTTTGGTTCATAATTCATGTATTTGAGCAAAATCAGCTTGAAAGGAATTAATGCTACCTTGGCTCCAACCAGCAGCCATTTAATCATTATATACATGCTTAACTGTTGAAACCAGTCTTGCTGCTTGACCTCTCGGGAGAATACCAAGTGAGGATATTTGGAGAATTGTGTTGTGAAGCAGCTTGTGTGGGGGATGAAGAGTGGTCACAACAAATTAGTGAAGAAAATGTATAAAATTAACTAGAAGGCTATGTGGAGAGCACATCTTCTGCAAAGGCCAATAGCCTATTTTGGAATTTTTGAAGACATCGATCCAAAGCTGCACCCGATGTTATAGAGGCTCATTTTTGCCCATAACCCACCACGCTAGCAGAGTAGTTTTTTTTTTCTTTGCACAATTCCTTCCCCTTGGCAGAGGAATAATCAAACATGGATTTTCAAATAACAGCAGGATGGAGCAGCTTTAATGTAAAGTATGCCTGTCTGCTCTGATCTCATAATACCAATATTTTTACCCAAGCTTTACAAATGTAACTACTGTATCCTATCCCTATATGTTTATTATATGTCAATACTGCACATAATATGTGCAGCCAATACTTTAAGCCTATTGAACAGAAGTCTATAACGGTGATGTTGACCTTGCAGCTCACTTGGTTTGTTATATAGTAATCATGTTCCTCATTTATGGTCTCAGTTGCAAGCTTAATATTGAATGCAACATTTTTTTTTTAAAAATATGATTCAATTAGAATTAAACACATGAAAGCAGAGTACTGATTCAGAGTATTGGGTGCATTCAGTTTTCAACTTATGATATATATATATTTTTTTTTTAAAGACTCAAACACAAAAGGCTTTAAACTGGTATTACCTAAACTAATAACGACTTCAGGCTAAGTATGTCCATTTCTTTTATACAGTCTGTGTACATAGTGTGAAATGATGGGAAGGAGAGTGAAATACAGTGCACTGCACACTGTTTAACATCCCAACAGGCTGATGCAGAAATGAGATTGTGGTCTCATTTGCATGCAGGAGCTATGATGAAGCTGCATATAGTAATCACCTGTGTAAACCGGCCCTCCAGTGCTGTACACAAGATGTATGCAAACAGTAATAACACGTTTTAAAATCAAAAATTCTTTGTTGTTGTAAAATTTGTTTAGGAAGAATATTGAGAGGAGGCTTTTATAAAGACGCTGGAACTCCAGCTCCTGTTTTCATTTTTGCTGTCGGGTTAAAATGCACACTTCTATTACACAGGATGTAATGTAAATGTTAAAAATATATTAGACCCAAAACAAGCTCATTTCATCTCCTGTCCTGTGCATTATCTACCCTGTTTACACTAACTGATATTCATTTGCATACAAAAACACCAACTGACTCATTCATTTTAAACAGCTTCTTCACACCAAGTTCTCGGTAAAAGGACGCCGGTCCGAGCTGATGGACACTTTATGCATGTAGGCGCTGCAGCAGTGAAACTGCTCTCCTTTGCCAGAGGGTCATTCCTTGACGACAAAGGCTGGCATTTTCAAAGGTCAGCCCATACAGTATGAATACATGGGATCTCTCTTTCTAACCTCTGCTCGTGGCATGCAGTCTCTTGTGTTTCTTTTTCTTTTTGGCAAACAACCGCTCGGTCAAAACGGCACTATTGTGTTGTTTTGACTCTTGCATTTTACGGTTTACAGAACATCCCTGAGGTATTGAAATGTACTCAGTGAATTATATGTCTGATAGCTTGTACCCTAAAAGCATCACTTGACAACCGCTTTTAAAACAGAGCTTGTTTAAAATAAACTAGGCTGTTTGAATGCCTTTCACACAGACGACAAATGCATACATTTGTCATCGAGACAGATTTTTAATTAACGTCAAGGCATTTTTATTAACAGCAAAAGCTTATTAACTCAAAGGCCATTTATTGTCCATTAATAAAAACAGGGAATAATTAAGGTTAAGTCCTGTCAAATTTATGGATTAAATTTGAGTTGAGTAATGGGTTAGTTAAGTGTAAGTAGTTTTGTAGTCATGGCACTAACTTGTAGTTTCCAAAGCCCCAGGGTACTTTCAGTGCGACAGCCATACACTACATTTATCTTCTTGTCAGGGTTAATCACAGACAGTCAAGTGAAAAAACTGAAAATCTCTCATTTAACACTGTACTTCATGGGCGGAAAACACTCTCCCTATTCTCATATCTTTTGTATTTGAGTGCCTTTTCTGGTTTTCTGCTTGTGAGTGTGTGTGTTTTTTAATCATGACTGAAAATATATTAAGCATAACTTAAATCTTACTTTTGATTACCTCAAGGTTTCGGGATGTGAATGTTTCAGAATGTTATTCCCTCTGACCTGGGTGGGTTTACTCTGGGAGCTCTGATTTCCTCCCGGAGATGCATATTAGTTTAAATGTTGGCTGCAAGTGTGATGTGGTTTTGGACACAAACAATTGTAAAATGGATGTGTGAGATATAAGGAAAATGATTCATTCATTTTGCATAATTTCAGTGAGGGTGAACGGTTTTACAGAAAAATAAATCCATTACCTGATTAGAAATACTTCACACGTATCAAATACAAATTAAAATTCAAAGCAGAATATTTTTTAAGCATTTGCAAATATGCTTGGTTGAGGATCTTTAAGTACAATAATTCTGAAACTGCTTTATAATTTCAAATGCATTTGAAATGCTGTGTGTAAAGTCAAATTTTCCAGTGCTATTAATTCTGATAGTTATATTATGATTAAATTTAATAAATGGTTGCTTGGATCGAATCATCGAGTCATTAGGGCATTTCTTTTCTTTCATAATTCCCTCAGCTGTTGTACCTTCACCTACATTTGTATCATAAAGGTTTGTAACCACACTGGAGCTGGTCAGTGTGCCTGCATTATGCTAATAAGCAACCTCTTTATGTCACATTCTTGCACTATTGTAGGCGTTAAATATGTGTCAAACACTCAAGCGCTAAATCCTTTATGACTTAGAAATGTCTAACAGCTATATACACATACATAGGTGTAGGTGTGTGTGTGTGTGTGTGTTAAAACAGATAATGGAGACAAGACTAGGGGTTCATTTGTCTTTGCTGCTCTGTCACTGAAACACATTCAGAGACTTTTGATTTGAGCAGACTGTGTATAGAAAAGCAGTCCAGGTACACAAGGCTTTTGGCTACTATGGCTGCACCTTTGATTGCTGTACCTAGTAATTAGCCTATAGCATTGGGGTGGATCATGCCATCATCTACCTCCTGCACTGAGCTCTGACTCACCTGGAGAAGTCTGGAAGCACTGTGAAGATCATGTTCTCTGATTTCTCCAGTGCTTTTAACACCATCCAGACTGGACTTCTCAGGGACAAGCTGAAGCTGTCAGGAGTGGACCACCACCTGTCCCAGTGGATACTGGACTACCTCACTGGCCACCCACAGTATGTGAGGACACAGGGCTATGTCTCTGACAGGCTGGTCTGCAGTACCAAGGTCCCACAGGGAACTGTGTTGGCACCATTCCTGTTCATCCTGTACACTGCAGACTTTTCTATCAACTCCCCAGGCTGCCATCTACAAAAGTTCTCTGATGACTGTGCCATAGTTGGCCTCATCACAGGTGAGAATGACTCAGAGTACACACAGTGGATTCAGGACTTTGAGGACTGGCGCCAGAGGAACCATCTCCTGATCAACGCAGGGAAAAACCAAGGAGCTGGTGGTGGATTTCCGCAGGCGGAGATCCAGCACACACATTGAGATAGTGGACTCTTATAAGTACATATGACTCTTATAAGTGTTCACCTGAACAATAAACTGGACTGGAGTCACAAGACTGATGCTCTTTACAGGAAGGGTCAAAGCAGACTCTATCTGCTGAGGAAACTGAGATCTTTTTTTTGACTCTGTGGTGGTGTCAGCCATCTTCTATAGTGTTGTCTATTTGATCAGGCAGCTAAGAGGAAGCGTTTGGATAAGCTCATCAGGAAGGCCAGCTATGTCCTAGGATGCCCCCTCGACCCAGTGCAGGTGGTAGGAGACAGAAGAACTCTGGCAAAAACAACATCAGTCTTGGACAATGTCTCCCACCCCATGCATGAAGCTGTTGCAGAACTGGAGAGCTCCTTCAGTAACAGGTTGTTGCATCGTAGGTGCACAAAGGAGCGTTATTGCAGGTCCTTCCTCCCATCAGCTGTTAGACTTTATAACCATCAGTGCTCCCAACAAACAGAAAAAGTTGTTTACATCCCTGCTGTTATTGGGACAGTTTTTCCATTTTCTGTAAAAAGCCTGTTGTTTTATTTAAGCACAAATATACAGCACATTGTGTACATTTAAAAAATATTATCCAACTCAGTTGCACATTCCTTTGAATCTGAGTATGCTATTTTTAATAATTGTATAGTATTTTTTCTAATGTTGTAAATTGCCCTCACTTACTGTACAGTCATTATTTTATTTTTCTATTCTTTACTTTTGTGTGAACCTGCACATCTACCTTTGCTGCTGGAACACTTGAATTTCCCCAATAAGGGACAATAAAGGATATTTCTATAAAGGATATTTGTGCAACACAAACTTTTTTATTTTTTTCTCTTCATTTTTGCCCACCAGACAATATTTTTTGTGTTTTCAAGTTGTCTTATCAACATTTTTCATTGCATCCTTACAGGCTCAGGAGACTAAAGGAGGAAACGACAAATCTGTTTTATCTGTCAAGGTTTCTGGGGTATACGGCAGTGAAAGGTGTACTAAGCTCAGGAATTGACATTGTTGATGTTGATATGACATCAACATTACTTAACGATGTCGCTTTTTCCAATAATGACAATTATTTTAAGTATTTCCACAGTCCAGAGAAAATACGGACGCCAAACGTTTCTGTTTGTTAATATTATGTGACAGTAAATTGTTTTTGTCACCAAAGCCATTAGACTAGAGTATTATGAACTTTACAATTCCCAACACAATTACATAAGACCACATATAGGACCGGGAATGTAACTGAGTACATTTACTCAGGAACTCAGATTTAATGTATTTGTACTTTAGATGTTTCCATGTTACACCACTTTATGCTATAACTTCCACATATTTTGAATTCAGTCATTGTACTTTGTCCTCCATATTATTTCTGTTAAAGTCTTACTTATTTATTTTGCAGATTACTTGCAATATTATAGATCATGCTATGAACACTGTATACATAGTTAAAATCATAAGCATCTACAACAGAGATATCTACATAAAAAATTCATAATTATGATCCAATAATGTCATTTATATAATTCTGAAAATTCCACGTAATAAGTACATTTACTTTAGGTACTATGAATATATTTTGATTAAACAGCCTGTGCACTGATTGGGTTCTTCAGTAGTTTAAAAGTTCAGTAGAACTTTTAAAGTCTGAATACTTTTTTTTCCCAATTGCAACAGAATTACTCTGAACATCCAAAAAAATAAAATAAAATAAAATAAAATAAAATAAAAATAATATTAAATAAAAAATTCTTCAAATTTAAAAAGAGGTAGTGCTTTGGTTAAAATAGATCCTTTCATAAAATCCACACGTTACAGCTCCATTTCCCATAGGTTAACAGGGTGAGGAGATTCTTAAAGTTCCTTTGCCTGTGAAAGCAACTCACTCCCAACCAACAAACCATTTTTAAATAAGAAATGGAGAAAAAGACTTCTATACTAGAGTTTCCCAATTTTTAACTTTTAATTCATTAATTAATTATTTTTTTGGTGGGGTGATCCCCTTATTTCTTTGCAATGTCTCTTGGTGACATTTCATTAATGGAAGTTTTGAGCAGTTTAATCAAGGAGTCACTTCTTTAATTCCTTCTTAAGCCCCATTCGGACAGGATTAGCAATACAGCAAGGGATGGGGAAGAACATACTCTACTCTGCTTTTATATATTGCTTTGTTCTAGATGGAATCTTACAGGAATCAAGGTCAAATGCTTAAATAAATTTACTTGATGAAATCTAGTAATAAATAAATAAATACTTCCTAGGTTCTTAGAATAGTCAAGTCTAAACCTGAAATGCATATTAAAATGCTGTGTGATTAATACAGCATTCTTCGCTATCCAATCCAGTGGTTATTTTATATAAGCTCTTTATGCTCTTTTTTTAAGTTTAGCTCTTTTTTTAAGTTTAGCAAAATCATTTTACCTTATTCAGAAAAGTCACACTTCACACAGAAAAAAAAGAGAAGGAAAAAGAATATGACTACTGGATGAGATCTAAATTAGTGTAGCAACTTGGGAATATTAAAATAATCCGCCCGGCTAGAGAAATAAATCCACTCTGACTAAACATTTGACATACAGTATTTAAAGCCCTAATGATTAAATCAATCACAAAAAGGCGGACATGGAGCACTATAAATAAACATAACTTTGTGTACCATTAAATACTCTTGGATTCACCCAGTGACCCCATGGAAAACAGTCTTCTATACATTGTTTAATCCTATTAATAATATAAAACTGCTAAATTAATAATAAATAAATGAGATCACTGATAGGCACAATATAAGCAGATTAAAAAAAACATGAATTACTTATGGGTTGGTCCATCCATTTCGTAATTGGTCAAGCCTTCAGTGAGCGTATTTACAGGCAGAACGTAAAATTTCATTATCTTAAACAAAGTTCACTGACATAAGAAGAGATGTTAATAGTAGACTAGCCTGTAAATGACTGTACATACAAAGGTTGTGCTGTGTCGCATGTGATTAACTTATTGAAAACACCCATAAAGTATTCCATTAAAAATTCAGAATGCCGTCAGTCAGTGAAATATGACTGCATTGCCTTCCCTCCCTTTGATCAAACAGCGATGTTTGTTGATAACAAGCTGCCTTCTGTTTGCCGAGCGCTGTAAATCCAGCTGCTGATGGCAAAAAACAAGATGCTGAAGCACAAAAATACCAGAAAACACCCCAGAGAGACATGAATGAATAAATAGGGCTGGCTCTATATTTAGCTTCAGCATCAGCATGGAGTCAGCTCTTCTGATGAGGCAAATGAAAAGTTGCTCCACATTTGCATGAAGTGGGGCTTTTGTTGTCTGGCAGTACAATATATGTGTCACCAGCTAATTAGATGGAGAAAAACACATCCCTCTATCAATAGTTCCTTTGATCAGGAAAACATTAGAGGTTTTGTCAGTAGTCAGTCACACTAAAAGAAAAAGTTGTCTTTTCCCCTTTTTTTCTATTTACTGAAACTAGAAATAAAATAGATTTGCACATTTTATGTGCAGATCTGTTCTGATTCTGTAAGTATTAATAAACTTTAAAGAAGAAATGTCTTGCTTGGCATTAATTGGTAGCATTCATTGGATATCTTCATGACCGAGTGGCCCCTGAATGATGGTTTCACCTATGGTTGTTCCCTTTGTTCACTTCAAATGAGACACGTTTGCCAGTATTACACCCACACTTGCCTTCCACATACTGAAGCTTCATGAAAAGTCACTCATGTAGCAGAAAAAGTTCCAGTTGATATAAATAGAACCCATGTTTTGGGTACTAAAAATCATTCCCTTCCCTACAGAGACTCCTGCGTATCCATTTGCTACCATAGTCTATGCAGCCATAGATTTATAGAAATTGTCAACTGGGCCATTCAATAACATTCATGCACCTGCTCTGAACTATTCACAAGTCATTGCTGTCGAGGCTTGGGTTAAATATTTTTGTAAAAGGTGAATAACCCCTCTTGTCAGATTTTCCTCATCATGTTTCCATCAGGGATAGTCCTAATAACGTGATGATCAGTATGTGTAATGTTTACCTGTTACCCTTGTAGTTTTAGCCTAAAGAGTTCATGCTTCCTCCTCAGCCCATAGAATGTTTTCCTTCATACCCTTGAATGCTCTTTAAATGCCACTCATAAAACTCCAGGCAGGCTGTCATATGCCCTGCTCTAGTGCTACCTTTAAAGCCACTCCACTAAAGGCCCGATTAATAGAACACTGATGAGAAGGCCATGCTTCAAGGAGGTTCTCTTATTTCTGCAATTGAGTTCAGAGGTTTTTTTAAGTGACTTCAGGCTTCTTAGTCAGTTTGCTCACCGCCTTATTTAGCCTTCAAACTTGAATTATTAAGGTTTCTGTCTTCACAAAATGATGAAAACTTTAAAAATGTTTTATTCTCTTGCTCTAATACCGGCACAATTACAACTTCATCATGACTTGGACTTAATGTGGGGTTTTTTTTCCTAACACGCAATGTAAAATTGTGTGGCTTTTGTATACACACGTGTGTGCCATTCTAAACTAAGTCATGTGCAACCTTAAGCCAATCACACACTTCCTAATTGAAGTTCCATACTGAAGGTGATTGAAACAAACACTACACAGTTGAACACACTTTGAAGTGCCAGAGCAAAAATGTCTGAGTGTTTTTTTGCAAAGGAAAAACTTTGGGTTTGCTTTTGTTATAAAATTGGAAAATAAAATGTGACACTTGTCCAAATGAATATCAGGTTTATATTAATAGGAAATACCAGTGAAATGTACAATAAAGTATGCAATAAGTAAGTCTGATGTTTTCTGAGTTTTGTTTGAATCCTTGCATCACATAGTGACTCAAATTTCACAAACTCAAATCTCCAGCAGTGATACCGCTTTCAGTGTAATTAAGATTGTGTAATCTAAATGGTCACCTGTTGTGTTAAACAGTGTTTAGGAAACAGTGTTTTGCTGTTGACAATCATTGTCATCATTAAACCCTGGCAGCGATTTGAGGATATATTATTACTCATTAGAGTAGTTAGTCATTTTGCTGAAAATTGTCCCCTTACAGCAATATTATTACTTTGTTCAGTGATCAGTGTTCACTTTCTACATACCATTTAATCCAGGTTAACTCTGATTTAGATTCAGAAGTATGAGGAATCAACTTGCAAATGCCGTGTATGCAATCAAATAGACACTGCAGGTTTTACAATGTGAAGATTGCACAACAATGAAGACTTTTGCAAAGCTCAAGAAACAGCCGTTTGTGTACCGATGGATTGATCTCTTGGGGGCACAAATGTGTTCTGTACATTGCAGGGAAATCCTCCTGTCAGATTTTGGCAGTTTTAAAGTTTTACAAAGTGTTTGTATTTGCGAATCCTCTCAAAACCATGAATTTCCACAGCTTGCCATGAACCAGCTCATTCTTTTGAGGAGTGACGTTCAAACGGGATCAATACAAATCACAATTTATGTCCTAATGAGCCAAAACATTATGACAGTTTCTATCTAATATTTTGGCTCCAACAATGATATAGATACATTTAATGTACAAGCATAGAGCCTGTGTGAGTCTGACTTGCCACATAACCTATCACCAAATAATATTTTGTCCCTTTTCAGATCTTCTGACAGTGTCCCACAAGTCAACAAGTTTTGACGTTACTACCCACTTATCTGATATTTCAGTCTTCATTAAAGCTGCTCATTTCCTAGTCTCTCTGTAATAAATTACTGTCTATTATAAATGAAACCCAGGCTTACACCATGTTATAATTTTATCACTTTACTTAAAAGTGGTTGGAATATTGATTTTTTTTAATGTGTGGTTAGGTGTAAGGATATGATGTGGATATAGGAAAGTAGTATATCTGCCTAAAACCAGTGTTTCCCAAACTCTAATCAATGAACCCTGCTTTTGTTTCCTTATCCCCATCACAGCACACTTTTAACCATCCTCTGGTAGCACTTGGAGGTTTGCATGGTTGGATGGTTTGTACAGTCTTATCTGGACCCTAAACATACGTAATACTTAAAAGCAAAAGTCTGAGTCTTGCACACCATTCAGGTCTTGTGAGTGTAGTGCACAGGGACAGCAGTTTGGCATGTACTGTCAAGAGCAGAAAATCAGGTCAAGTATGGGAGTTTGTAATACTAATATTCTCAGCAGTGAGTGGATAGCTTAAGCCCTAAGGGGGGAAAACCTGTATCAGGCTACCCACCCTCCGAAATTGCTTATTTGATGGAAGCAGTACAAATGTGTATAGACTCCACTGAACTCATAAAAGTACTGATACAAATATATAATATGCAGTTTCTATACAACGTACATATTTCTGGGTTTTGCTCTATCCTTCAACATCAGTTTTTAGGTGATAATCAATCTTCAGGTGGTGATCCAACCTTATGTTTAGGTGATATCTTTATTTATTGGAGACACACAGAAATAACAGACTGGCCAATGCATTTCAGATTGACTTTTATAGGAAAGTTAACAGGAAGCCTTCTAAATGCATTACACAATGGCATGGTATTCATGTAAACTGCCGACAAGTCAATAAGCAATAAAGACAGTTGGGCCAGTTGGAGTTGAGGGACGATAGCAGATATAAGTTTCAGCATATGAGAAGTGTTTCACATATTAGATAGACGTGAAGCTCTGAGTCATACCAGCTCTGAGAGAACAAACAGCTGTGGTTCTAATCATCACTGTCAACAGCACATCCAGGAACTGTTACTCAAAACTGAAGAGGCTGTGTAGGCTGCAGAATGTACCGTCTGTCTGTTTCTGTTTCTATTGTCGGCACAAATGTATATTATAATGATAACTCATTTCATGTTGTTTTTTCTTGTGCCAAAGATGAAAAAAAAGGAAGAAAGGAATAAAAGACATTACCCATGCTGTTATATGAGAGCGTATTCAAATACAACTACCGTCAAACAAAGTCCCATTGTATGTGCTTGACGGTGACAATCACAGAAGGCTCTATTTAAAATCAAGTCTGTATCTAAGAAGCCCTTGAGCTTTCAATGGGCTAAACGGCAGGTTAGGCAGACAGTGCAGGTCATAACACCATAGAAAGCTGAGAGTTTTGTTGTTTTTTTCACTCCTGGCCGACAGATAATAGCCCAGTTCCTCTTCCATTCTCAATCAATACTTTTTAATCAAGGCAGACACTTTTTCAGGTCACTGACAAGTTTTTGATGAAGAGACGTGCCTTTCGCAGGTTTTATCAGGGCCAAGGCTGAGATTTTTTTTTAACACCTAATTTCACATTCTGTTCAAGTCTTTAATAGGACTTTATGATGGCTCAGAAGTGATCATCACTGTCTCATAAAAGCCCAAATGCTTTTATGAGACAGTGATATCCATCTGTCTTTGTCAGAGATACTGCTACCTTATCTGCACTTCCATTTAAATAGCAACTAATAACTTAATAACTGGTTTTATTGCTTTCATATTAATATCCATGTATCCCTGGTGGTTGCAGGTTATTTACAATTCAGAACCTGTGAAATCATTTGGTTCTTTTTAAACATTTGCTAGGAAATGATGCAGGCTGCCAAAATCAAGATCAAAGACAAAATCTGATGAGAGTTGTTGCTCCTAAATGTCGATTTGTCTTGCCCATTGTCCATAGTTACCTTTCTCCCCATCTGGATTTGTGGAAATTATGATAAATATCCTGTGGTGGTGTGATGATATTAACAATTGAAAATATAAATGCTTATAATCATTTTTAAAAGGAACTTTTTCAAGTCACTTTTTATATTATGCTTTTGTTTTGTTTGGTTTTTCTAGAAAACAGCAACAACATGGCACTGAATAAAGTGAAGGAAGCGAGTATATCTATACACTAAGGACTAACTAGGTTATTGAAACCATGATAATAATTGCATGGGGCTGGTAATCACAAAAGACATGAAATAAATAATGAAAGCAGAATCAAAGCTGACAGATAGAAAATGAGAATCTAGGCAGAGTCCCAAAACAGCAATAATAGGTGTGGTACTGTCATTATCCAAAAACTGGGAACAAATGACTACTAAAGTCACAAGTGCAGTCACAACAAAATAAAATCTTACATTAAAGCAGATGCAATTGATTCAGCTAATTAAAAGGGGCAACTCTTTGTGACCGCTTTCTCTTGTTAACAAAGACAAATATGTAACACACAGAAGTAGCTAATTTAGTCTAAACTTTTATTTCCCATGTGCCTATAATAAGGCTAATCAATTAGGAATAATGTGAATGCTCAGGAGCCAGGGTGGCAAGAGATTTCACTGTTCCTCCCACTCTCCCAGCAGGGTGTGAATGCAACTCTTTAGAATTAGCATGCATAATGGCAAAATCTTTTCATTTCAATGGAGATTACTGCCATCAGTCGAATAATTGGCTCCGTTGCACTAGTCACTTTTATTTAACTCACTTTTACTAAACTACAAACTGCTGAACTAAAGAGACATGGTTTGGTGAGTCAGTGGTAAATAAGTTTCAGACTTTTTTTTTTTTTTTTTTTTTAAATGAAAAAAATCAAT
>VUQG01012188.1:35341-61869 GCA_015106755.1 Etia nguti
TTTTAAAAAAGTTTTATTTTTTTTTTTTTTTTTTTTTTTTAAATGGGAAAGATAACGATGATATCCTGACCATCTTTCTCTCTATAGAAAAGCATAATGAGTTATTTATTTTGACACTATACATGGGCATAAGCTACACAACTGAAACAACAGTCCCATAACCCATAAACAGCAGAAACGTGTAATAGGTGGTAAAATGTTCAACTCAGAGCTCAGTAGAAAGTGATGTTGGATTTGCAAAGGCTAAAAGAAATACATGCTTTAATAACTTCACTTTCTAGATACATCAAGCAGACAATAAGAACCAATAGGTCCTGCATCATTGTGATTGTGCAACACTGGCTGCATGATTGCTGGAAACCTCCCAACTGGATGTAGCTCTTTGTGCTTAGTGTAAGTAGGCCAAGGATTTATATGAAAAAGTATATATTTTTGTCCTTACTCTATAATAGTACAACCCAAATGGCATAACAAAATCCTTAGCAAGTGAACAATTGAAGATACTTTATCACTGTCTTACTCAGTTTTCCTCCAGAACTCAGTCAGCACGAGGCCAGTGTATCTGTATCTATAAAGGAAGTCTTATTTAGCACAAAACACTGCCTACTATAGCACAAATGAAAGAATCTCTGGGTAGAAATATACGTTTGGACCTCAGGAAACTTCCAACCATATGTCACTGTTTTGACTACAGTTACACACATGAGAAACAAAACCCTAGCTGACTTACACGTTTCTCCTAACGTGTGGCAAGTATATGCTTTAAAACACACCCACTCGTCATTTTGATTAATAAGCTAATGCTTTACTGTTCACCAACCAGGGTGGAAGTTTTGGGACAAGTTCATAAACACTTGCTGTAGGATTAAAAAAAAACTATTCAGAGATCTCACCATCCAGACATTTTCTGATCAAAGCTCAGTCAAAGTAGGCAAAAAACATTTTGCTGCACAGAAAAATCTGTTACAGTTTCATCAGCCAGTTTTTATATAATCTTCATGACTGTGGGATGTAGCAGATTTTGTTTGAATGTCAAGTTTGGTTTAGTTCTTTGAACTCAATTTGCTTGGGCAACATTTTAAGCATATCACATATTTCCCCATATTCCTTTCACAGATCTCTTAGGAGAGGCTTCCAAACACACCCACTCTCTAAAGATATCTGCAGTGGAAACAATGCATCTCAGCTTTATTTAAAAAAATAAAAACATCTGAGCACATCACTTCCAATGCATTACAACATGTGCCTAGCAGTATTTTCTTCCTGTCAGAGAAACCAGCTATTTTACCAACTGACAATATAGCTATGCTGTATTCAGTGGTGGATTTAAGCAGTACAAACAGTACATGCAATGCATATTTATGTGATGCAGTAGTGATGTAGTAGTGACCTGTAATTCACAGGACATTCACATTGTAAGCTGAAAGTAGTGTACCATATGCTGGAAGCAGAACATAGACTGTATATAAATGGACATAGCCACCTAGACATCATGGAGTGTTTTCTTAAGCCAAAAGCTATAATATTTGGATTAGGGCTGGAGCACAAGCTCGATTAGCAAACTGTATGCATGCAACACAACAACAACCACATTAAAACATTTTAAAAATAAATTTAGCTAAATAGAATTTTCAAACTGCAATCAAACCTTAAATTGAAAGAACAGATTATTCTCTGCTAGACAGTGTTGTACTGTAGAGAAATATTGCATTAATATTGAATAAAGATTTCCTGTATCTGTCCTTGTAGTGGGATTGAAATGCTCTATTATAGAAGGTGCCCTGCTGTTCGTCCAGTAAGCGAGGGTGGTCAAGGATTATCCAAAAGTGTATTCAAATGGACTAATTTGCAGCCAATCACAGAGCCAGCCTTCTTAATCAGTTTAGTTAGTTTGATTGTGTCACCAGAGCTGATGCTGCTCCCCAGCAGACCACATAAAAGTATACTCAAAGCTCACCACAACTGACTTATTAGTTGTTTTTTTATTTGTTTGGTTTTTTTCAGAAAATCTTCAACAAGTTGTTGCACACATTAGACGATTTCAGCTTTCTTAGGAGAAATAGAGACTCCTATTTTCACAGATGCTTTCTTGTTTTTCCAGATCACCAAGTTCAGATGGAGATCCCACTATAGACACAGGTTGTGGAGTTGTCCTCTTCCATCTGAAGTCGATCACAATTTTTCTGGTCTTTTTCATATTCAGAAGCATGTGATTCCTCCCAGACCTCTCCACAAAATCATCCATTACTTCTCTGTAATATTCATTCTTCCCCTCATTTATACTTCAAACCATTGGAGAACTCTGCTACTGTATTTCTGTAGGTGGCGAGTTGAAATGAAAGTCTGAGGTGTGCAAGGTGTACTCACCAAAACTGAGGCACCATCTTCAACCATCTGTAGCACACAGCAAGCCACATTATTTGTTACATAATTCCATAAAAATGCTCTCAAAGGCACCAAACGCACAAATATAATCAAAATCTCCAGCTCAGTGACTCCGATTAGTGGCAGTCAGGCTTAGCAGACGGTTATCAGCTATAGCAGCCTGCTGGTGCACCCGTCAATCAAAGTGGCTAGGTTTCATTTTTCAGCCCCAGAAGCTGCCACTTGATTTGTCCAAGACACACTTTTTTTTCTTCTTTTTTTGGTGACAGGGTTATTAATACACAAAATTATACAATGTTGTCTAGAAAGCTATTTCAAAAGGGAAACTTACCATGTGCAATAAGAAAGGAAATACTCTAAGATACAAAACAAAAAGGTTTTTTTTCCATTAAAACCAGAGTCACCATCTATGTGCTGGAAGTCATCCAAAAACTCACTAAGTCCTTGTTTCAATACTTTTAACCACTCAATATCCATGGAAACTTGTTTATACTTCCTGAAAACATTTGGCATTTTATCTGATTATTAGTAAAAGATAGTAAGCAACCTTCAAATCAAATAGCTCTAACTACAACCAGTCCACAAAGAGCTACATTTCTCTTAATAATCTATAATTTATATTGATTAAGATCAGTGATATATTAAGATCAAATCAATATTCCCTTAGCTATTATCAAAATTCAGATTATGGAGGAGGAAGTGTGTGGAGGTTGAGTGGTAGGTGCGCTGTAGGAAGAGCTGACTGCTTTTTGCCTTGAATAATGTGATAGAATGACTATTTCCATTCACCCTATGAGTTCCAGAACACTGATTGGCTAACATTATTGATATTCTGTCTTATTTACCATTGCTGCTCTGAAGTTTTCATATAGATTTCTAATTTGTGTAGTGATTAACACCTATTACATCTCGTCGCATGCTGCAAGAAGGGCAGGATGGAGAGTCTCCTAATTTAATTCTCTAACACATTGAGTTTTATAATATTAGCTGCTGTTGAGGAACTGCTGGAGTTTAGTGCAGAGGGGATTTAATCATCACACTACACACTATACTCGGGTCCAACTGAGCCACAATTGGCCCACCTCTTTGAATACCATGCTTAATCATGCCTGAGTGTGGAACACAGCAACTACACTCCTCAAACAAATTGGACGTTGGGGTACAAATGTGCTTGGGGACAATCATCTTTCTGCCCACTTTCTTAAAGCCAATCAGCCTCAATTCTACATACTTTAAATTGCACTGCTTATCTTTCATTCTTCCTTGTAGACTCATCCATGCAACCCACCTTGTCTCCATCTCCCCCTCATGCAAGTCACTCGTCCGGCCCTAATTCCTATCACCGCTATGATGTGCCACTGGAGTCTAATCACCAAACAGCATAATTGAATTCAGTATATCAATAAATCATGTTAAATTCCTTCTAATGATTTCTTCTTATTGAAATACAGTTGGAGGTTAATGAGTTTTAAGTTAATGAGCTATGGTTGCTGGTTAAAATTTTCCATGTTTTACAGTGACTGTAGCTCAAGACCGATTCAAATCAGTGAAGAATCTACAGCAGTTTGTATGCTGCACAACACACAACCCTACTTTATTTGGTCCATTAGTGTAGGTTGCTAATACTGCTTCTCTGTGTAAACAACTCTGTAAACTTCCTATAAGGTCTAACACTAGTGTTGTCAAACTACAGGCTCACCATAATGTTCCCTGGCAGCGAAACACAATTTACAGTCTCCCTTTGTTTCCGGCTGACCCTGCTTGTCCTTCACAGTGCCCTGGGATTCTAAACCTATAAAACAGGTATTATTATCTTCAGCCAGTGACGTAATTTTTTGGAATATTTTACACAGATTCTGTGGCAGGTATCAGCCGGAAGGAGTTTGTTAGTGTATGGCCCTAACCTCATCTAAAGGTATCATTGAATCCATGACAGCTGTCTACAGTTACCAAGAAGTAAGGTAGAAACAGAGAAAATTATGGGGAGAACAAAAATATGAAACCAAGCAGAAAGGAACTGACAAAAGATTGAATGACAGACTGATGAGTAAGAAAGAAAGTTTAAAAAAAAGGCAGAAGGGAAAAGCTTTGACTCTTAAAAGTCACAAGAAAAGGCTCGACTTTACAAGAAAAATAAACAATGTCAAAGCAGTTTTCACTCCTGATCATTCAAATGTTTCTAGTCAAATTGGAGATGCAGAGTATATCAGATGTAGCAATTTACACACATTTTTTTCACATAATTTTCCTTTGTAATGTCAATAAAAAACATGGGGCAGATGCAGACCTTCTTTTGTCAGTCAGACTGGGCAGATGGCGTGAATAGATGAATGAATGACGAGGTGTTCGGAAATTGACTCATTTCAGGGTTTTTTGTTTTTTTTTAAAGCAAACTGTTCTGATATTCTCCATGTTTAATACAACATCCTACAGACTGGTTAAACTGAAAGGCTCAACCTATTTGATAAAACAGAATATACAGACAACTGCATAGTTAGTAATTTCCTGATTTATTCATTTATTAGTGTCTGTATAGTTTTTGATACCATGCCATGCCAACTAAACCCCATTAAATGTTATTATTAAAAAGACTGGTCCATCAATTTATTCATAAACTGTCTCTTTTTTTAGTTGTATCATACCATTTCTATATTAGGTACTGATATAGGAGAGTGCACTTACAGAAGACTCATTTAATGAAATCAATCTGTTGTTTTGCCCAGTGCCACATGCAGAGCTGACTGCTTTCAGCGTATATTTGACCCTGTTATAATTTGTATACATACAGTACATGATATTTATTCCAAGCCTCTACTGCTTAGCATCTAGAAGTAGTTCTGATTCAAATTTAGGCCTTCTGAATATAGGAAGTAAAACAAAATAAGGAAGAAATGGCAGGAGGGAGGTTGGGAGCATAAAAAGTCAAGGGGTGGGGAAGGAAACAATAAAAACCAATCAGGGAATCAAGGAATAAGAGAACTAAAGGAAGTAAAGCTTGATAAATCAGAATCAAGCAGAGAAGGCCAAAGGAAGAAAGAACAAGGCAGATGAGGGAAATTCAAGGAAAAGAAAGAAGGAGGGAGAAAGAAGGCTAGATATATCTGAGGGGCTGAGCAGGGATGATCAGGTATTATGGAATCCTTTGTTTTTTCTTACCAACGACTTGCTAAAATCCCTAAATATTACTAGGGAATAAAAACTTTTGACTTCCACACATTGAGTGCATTAGTCTATCATCCTGACATTTAACAGCTTCTTGGTTAATAATGCAGCTGTGGTGAGATCAGCCTAAGGACTATTAGTTAGCTAATAAGTGCACAACTAATGCCACTGTGTGGTCGATGTGAAACCTTAATGCTTGCTTGTTTTCAGCACTTTTGGGGCATGATTATAACAAATGGATGCGCATGATGAACTAATTTTATTTCACTTCGTTCCACCCTTAAGACCTTGGCAAAAACACCATGTTAACTTGAAATGGATAGATTCATACATCATACATTGCAGCTTGGGGATATCAAATCCCCTCCCCCATGGGAACTGGTTAGAAGAAGCAATGTTAGACTGAATATAGAGATGAAGTGAAGGCTTTGAAAACTTAGTAGTAAGTAAAGTTTTTGTACTATATTTAACCTTAAAGCAACCTTTGTAGGTGTAGCTCACTTACAACATTGAACTGCTTAATAGACACAGTAAACATGATCCTGTCAGGATGTCTTTGCAGGAGTGACACTTTAAAAGCTTTTTGAAACTGGTGTCGTCATTCCCAGAAAACAGCTGGATATCACCTTTATTTCCATAGCTGTAGCTAAATAACCTGCAACACGGCTTTGCTGGAGTTACTGTGGCTGGCAGCATTCAATTAAAATGCCTCTGTCTTCTTATGCAATTAACCCAGTTCCTTGGTGAGGCAGGGATCTATGGGGAAGCAATTAAAATCCAAATTCTTCCCAGTATATGGACTTCACAGGGAAAAAAAATCCTTGGACAGCCTAGTGTTTGTTTGGATGTGTTGACTAGCGGTTTTCTTTAGATATAAGAAATGTTAAGGGGGGATAAAGGACAGAAGGAAGGACAGCAGAAGCAAAATGAAAAAGAAAGCGGGGATTAAAATAAACGAGAGAGGAAGGAGGGGATAATATTCAGAGCCAGGCAGAGATGAGTAGGGAAGTAAGAAAAGAAGAAAGAAAAAAGAAAGAGGGAAGTAAGACTTGCAAGATCAAGAAAAGGAAGGAAGGAAGAATGTGTGTGTGTGTGTGTGTGTGTGGGGGGGGCGCAACCAAAGATGGAAGTTTACTTGAAAAGGATTTTTAAAAAGAACTGGTGAAAGAAGGCTAGGATGAAAGGAACTGTCAACAAATACCTATATAAAAACTCTATTATTTATCTATTAAGCTTATGATTATAGTCAAGCACCGACAGAAAAGAAGACTGTCCTTCTGTTTATTTGTTCTCAAGTCAGACTCTGTGAGTTCGTGTGTGAACGCACTATGCACTGACCTTGAATTCCTCCTGCGGGCAACAAACAATCCAAAGTTGTTCTCTTCCTCCCACGGATGAATGTTGCAAGGTGACGTCTGTGTGTGTGTGTGTGTGTCTGTCTGTCTGTGTTTGTGTGTGTGTGTGTGTGTGTGCGCGCGTGTGTCCTCCACCTCATCCGTTCACTTTTTCACCTGCAGGAAAACAATGCGGAGAGACAGGGAGCAGGACGGGATGAGAAATGGCACTGATCTTGGACAT
The DNA here is from genome assembly GCA_015106755.1 of Etia nguti. Taxonomy (NCBI): domain Eukaryota; kingdom Metazoa; phylum Chordata; class Actinopteri; order Cichliformes; family Cichlidae; genus Etia; species Etia nguti. The sequence goes on from VUQG01012188.1 coordinate 42,467, forward strand.
TTGTGTGGCTTCTAATCCTGTTTATTTAGAAGAAGAAAGAAGAGCGGGTCTGCCGCAGAAACCTATAGCTGAGGTCCTGAGTTTGACCTGTTGTTTTGGGGGCCAGCATTATTTTGAAACCTGTTTCTATATTTGCTGCTTGTTTCTGGATTTATGTTATTTAGTAAGATATTTTTTTATGACTCGTGTTTTGTTCTTAGACAATTTATTTGTTAAATGTTAGGGGGGAAATACATAAAATAAGCATACTGTTATCACAATTTTAAAAATCAATTTTCCTGTTAAGCATTAAAGTTTCTCAAAATTAAAGTTTCTCAGCAGAAACCACCAACACAACTGCTGTAATCATGAGGCTCACCTTTCTAATCTTTAAAGAGTGGCTCTAAAAGTGACTGGATCACAATCAGGATCTAAGCAGACCCAGTCGATCAAATTTCATAACAAAATCAGGTAACTGTAAAATGGACAGGTGTGAACTGTGTTTAAACTACCTCTTTAAGTTTTATTAAGACATTGACTTACAGGACTGGACCACTCTACCATCTTTGCGTAGTGGCTGCCTTTTGGAATGTTTTTACTTGAGCTGTCAAATAAAAACTGTTCAGCTGGTCTAATAATAAGGTTTGCTGTGGATTACTCAAAAAAATAATGCAATCCACATTATCCATTCCTTTTTAAAAATTTTATGGGTCATGTTGCTTATTTGGTCTTTGAAGTAATAATACTTGCGTTACTCCACAACACATCCTGAGATGTTACATAATTACCAGTTAAATTTAGACTACTGCTCCAAACACTGGCACAGATCTCTATCCTAATGAGGAAACAAGGTCTTTCTATTAGTGTTTGAGCACTTTAACACACTGACAGCAAAGTTGGTGAAATCCAGGTCAAAGAACACTTCACAGAAAAGTCTTGCTAGATGTAGCAACCTTTGACTGCATGGCTGGGGTTGGCATATACTTTTTTACTAGTTTGGTGTTGGTATTTTGTTTTTGCAAAAACAGAGAAAGATCTGATTTTGTGTAAGTGGAAGTAGATAGTTTTTGTAGTCTGGATCCAGATTGCACTTCACCTTCTTATGCTTTGTAAGCTTGTACATTGCTTTACCATTTCCCCTTGCTTCACACAAACTTTCCATCTTGCAAAGGCTGCATAGAATTAAAGAATGTATGTTTTGAAATGCTTTGTTATGCACTACAGTGTTTCTTTGCAGAAAAATGTAATGCTGTTTTGGTATATTTTGCATCTTTTTAATGATGATGGTGTTTACTGATAGCTTATCATTGACTGGAAATCAGTGTGGTTTATTATTTAAAACACACACACGTGCACTCGCACATTTTAGCTTATCACTTTTCTCATTTTACCTGACTACATCATGCCTGAACTTAAGAGTTGCACTGCTGGGTAGTAAGATGTGTGGGTATAGTTTCATTGCAGGTTCCCACCATAGGCGCAGGTTTCTTCTAACCTTGAACCTACTGTTGTTCCCTACTGTGTGGCCCCATCATACAGCCTTGGGTCAACATGATAATAGAGGACGCTTCTTTGTGTCACGCTGACTTTGCAAATCACTTTAACATGTTTTCCAGCCAGGTGCCCGCGGCGTACATCACTCAGCCACCAGCCAGCTTCTCTTGGAGCTAAGTGCTGTGCCAATTATTGCATGACACCACCATCTATATCTGTTCTCATGGAAATTCATAATTTATGACACATCCTCATTTCTGCCTCCAGGGACCTGAATGCTATTATCCTGCCAAAGTGAGATCTGATTGGGCAGCTGCTATCTCAGTTGCTTCTTTGAAGTCTCATTTCTTGAAGTGCCCTTCTACAGTCACTATAATGCATCATTGTCCAGCAGATATCCAGTGAGCCCCAGAAACACCACCTATCCTACTCTGAGTGGAAACTGTAAATCTTTGGCTGCAACCTTTAGAGTTGTAGGGTTAATGCTCTAATATTTAAATCCATATTTATCTGAACACCAAAAATCAGCCCAGCCCTCAGAAGACAATCCCAAACACACTGAATAACTACTTCAATGCATTAATTTTAACATAAACACTCTGCCTATAGCTAAATATAAAGTTCACAAACATCTAAATGATGAATGCAGTGGAGAAGTGACTAACACTCAAAACAAAAACACAGCCTGTTAGCTTTAAATCATAGTAGGTTTATTCTGTTTGCAATCTGGTTCGTCTTTCTCACATTTTTGTACCGTTAGCTTAACTTTTCCACCTTTAACCTTGACTGTTTTAAACCTTAAAACTAACTTTAGCCTAATGGTTTCAAACTAAAAATAATATTTATCTAGTTTTTTAAAAAAGAAAAAAAAACGCCAGAAGTTTAAATTTAAACTTCGGTCCATTTTTATGACATTGACTATGGAGGATGGCGCTGTAGAACATTAGTAGTATTTTGTGAAATTTTTGTGTGCTACATAAGTTTGCATTGATTTACTCCTTTAATAATCTTTGGGGGTTTTTTCAAATATTTTATAGAATGGATTTATTGTAAAGTATTCTTCCACTAAATGTGTCACGATTTATTGATTATTTTTAACTTATGGGATGTAGCTTGGCTATTCTTTTATTCTAAAATTATTATTTGATAAGATTTTATATAAAATAATGTATCATTAGCCTGACTTTTAAACATATTACCTGGTAATGGATTATGTTTTCAGCCCCAAATTTTCAATTATTACCATATTAATCCTCAGACATATCAGCCTAAAACTCTACTTACATTCCTGAGTTATAAATATGTTATTAAAATCTATCATACAGTGATCATTATGCCTCCTGGCTGACTACAGTTTTGTCAGCTGGCACAGGTTAACAAGGGACATTACATATTTCAATACATCCCTGATTAACACAAGTCAGCATTTACTTCTACTAATGAATCATTCCTGCAAACTTTGTAGAGTGAATAGTTTTTGAATATGCTTTACATTTGCTGCCTTGTAGAATAATAGTTTGAGTGATATTACCAGAGAATTTCATTAAGAACTCTTTGTTCTTTGGAAAAAGGCAGTGAAAAGATAATAACATTGCAATTTGGTATGAGTTGTCCTTGTGCAATTGTTTCCCTCATGAAAAAAAAAAAGACTTCATTGTTGTGTGATTCATGTAACACCAGTCACGTCAAGCTGTCACGGAAGCTGCACAGTCCACCTATACTCAAGTTTGAAAAAGACAGGCAATTTGAATTTAGTTTGTGCTACCTGAGAATCTAACTGACAGTCTTAATCTTGTGCGTTGACACTTATTTAAGAACTTAACTTTTGCTTTTCCTTGTCTGCCCTTGTTGTTGCTCTATTCAACTGCACACAATAACACCACAATCATCACACCTGTCAAACCCAATACTTCACAATAAGTCTTCAATTGTAAATGAAATTTGTCTATTTTCCAGATGGCTGATAAAAAATCATCATCAAAAAATTTTCCTCTTGCTGTGAGAGGCGGTCTTTATCCTTCAATTCGAGTCCTCTACCAGAGCTTGAAGGTCATGCACAGTATCTTTGCTGTTCCTACGACTGCTTTCTTCTGGACAGAGATCTTTTTTTTTTGTCCGCTTCCTCGTCTTCCTCCCTCCATCCACTATTGCCTTCACCCGCACCCACATCTTCTCGAGTTCTTCTCTCAGTCCTTTGCGTTTCTTAAGTTACTCATGTTCCCTCTTCCTGATGTCTCTATCAGTCGGTATAGCTACATCTATCACTACAGCCGTCTTCCTCTGCTTGTCCACCACTACTATGTCCAGTTTGTTAGCCATCACCAGTTTATCTGTCTGTATCTGGAAGTTCCACAGGATCTTAGCTTGGTCATTCTCAAATACCCTAGAGGAGTTGTCCCATTTTGACCATGGGACTTCCAGGCCATACTCCATACAGATGTTCCTGTACACTATGTCAGCCACTTGGTTATTGCATTTCATGTTTGCCCTGCCTGCTACCATCTTGCACCCTGTTGTTATGTGCTGGATTGTCTCAGGGGCATCTTTACACAGCATGCACCTGGGGTCTTGCCTGGTGTGATAGAGCCCAGCCTCTATCAATCTTGTGCTGAGAGCTTGTTCCTGTGCTGCCATGATTAGTGCCTCTGCGCTGTCTTTCAGTCCAGCTTTGTCCAGCCACTAGTAGGATTTTTGGATGTCTTAGGGTCCTGTGATCTTGTATACACTGAATAGAAGTGGACTACTGGAACAAGAAGGTATAAGTGGGGAAGAGTTGAGAACAGGGCACTATTAGAATGCTGCTACGCAAGTAACCCCAGTGGTTGGCCCAACCACTCTTCGGCACCCAACATCCAGACTGAGAACTAGTAGCTCAGTGTTCCATCATTCAGGAGAAGGATAGACACACATAACACACACACACACACTCACACACACACAAACACACTTTCAATTGTTTTCATATCTTAGTGAGGACATCAAATTGAAATAGGGTAAGCGGCTAGGGAAAGAACTGACTCTAACCCACATAATCCTAACCCTTAGCCTACATGACCAACCCCACAATAACCCACCAAGACTTCTGGTGGGTACCCAAAGCAACATACAAACACATCAGCATGAGTCCAACCCCCTCTATCTTTCTCATATTTTCCAGTATATTGCTCTGTCATTGAACTACCTTTTTGGAGCCACCTCTTTGCACTTCTTATCAGAAGATAGTTCTTCAACTTCATTAGGAAAAAAGTTGGCTAAGAATGCCACAATTCTTTTCTCCTCACACATTTAGTTTATTAATAAACTTTTAAGTTTCACTTCATAAACTTTTTTTTATTTTGTTTCAGAGCATATCTGCTAAATGGAGTTTGCCTCTTTGATATTTAACCCTATTCTTTTATTTAGAATTATTAACCATATAGCTTATAGACCAATTGTGATGTAATGCTTAATACACTTCAAACACATCTCTGCATCTCTAAGGCAAATATCTGTACCTCTTCTATATCACTACGCTTGGAAAACTTGATAAAATAAATCGTACAAATGAGGACACAGGTTTAAAGATAAAGATCTTGGTCATGTTAATGTCGTGCTCTCCTGCTTTTTGGGTAAATGAGGAGACCTACAAGAAAAAAAATGCATGTTAATATTTCATATGCCACGCTAATTACTTGTTACATCCTGCAGCGGGTGGAGGTGTTCTTAAGGCAGTGTTGGATGATCTCATTAGCACTTTAAAGCCTACTAAGGCTTCCACAGTCAATTTGCTAAATGCTAGCAAGTTATACTTGAGCATCTCCTATAGTGCTAATAAACCAGCATGCACTGGGTCCAGCTCAATGCTCGAGAACACAGCAGTCATTTTTACAGTTTATATTTTCTGGTTCTGCTCACTGTGACGTTAGAATCCAACACAATCTAACAGACCACACTGTGGCTGCGACATTCTGCCCCCATGTGTAAAGAAACTAATCTCAGCCACCGACGTCGAAATATATCTGTGAATGGGCTGAAACAAAGCTGCTATAATGGGCAACCTTCCAAGACTGACTGGACATGGTAAAACATCTGTGAAAGGTTTAATCCCTCAAAAATGAAAAGAAAAAAGAAAAAAAAACGCAAGCAATGATTTAAAAATGTAATAGAAACAGACCCCTGCCCCTTTTTGATTATTAAGCATGAATCCTGCTTATGTCCTGCCTTCCTGGGTATTTCCTGATCAAAGGTAAATTTCCCAAACTCCTGCCATAGAGAGATCTTAATACTTGTCTACAGAGCCAGCAATGGATATTTTAATGACGCATGCAGAGTTTAATGTGATTGTTCTGCTTGTCAGCATTACCTGAGAAAAAGCCTGTGGACTCATTTAGATCCTGCATACCACAGATCTGTGCAAAGTGCTTGTGAGTGTACAGACAGATCTCAGGGATGCAAGCGTTTCCTAATGCCTTTACTGAGATTTTTTTCTTATTATAAGTCTAAGCTGAGAGATTTTGGCAGGTCGTGTCATAAGCTTAAGGCAGAAAAGAACTTGATTTGCAATTCTTGATTTGGGCCAATAGCCAAGTCTTTCCTTAATGCTAGTGGTGGTGTCCTTATGGGTCAGAGTCTATTAGAAACGAGAACCTTTCCTCTGCTCACCCAGCTCTCCCTCTTTCACTGAAGACATCTCCTACAACATTTGTGTTGTAAACCAACCCAGTTGTTTCCTTCTCTTATGTGATCTATTGCTGCCATGAAATGACACAGAATAAGGAGTCACAGGAAACTCTCTAGTCACAATTCACAGTGGAAAAAACCACTGCAAAATAAAGAGCGTGAAAAAGAAAGAAACAGATTTTTTCAGGATGACTGTGAGCTGAGGTCAAAGAACTCATTTAAATGGCTTCACTGCACAGAAAAACACTCATACCTCACAGTTTTCTTTGCAACCTAGAATGACAGCTATGTCATCCACAGCAGCGATTAGATTCAGTTAGCATTTCTGATATCACACAATAAGGGACCGCTCAGCATAAATATGTAAATATTTAAATAAATGTGCATGACAGCAAAGCTCTGTAGTGAAATATATGCTGTAAATTTTATCATATGTGACAGCTTATATCAGCATGATGTGGTTTCCCATAATACTGCTGAGATTAAGCGATACAGTGCCATCAGTTTATTTCATTGGCACCTTCTGACTATCAATTGTGCTGTGGCAAAAATGCAGCAGTTATTCTTCTTTGCCCAATCCAGTTACAGCACACTGACATAAGAGAAACAACTAGAAACATACTAGAGATGGTGCAGATACGACAGTAATGAGAGACAAAGAAAAAGTGACACCTTACATGATGAATGTGCTCCGTTTACTTCTTTCACAAGCTTTTATGATTGAAGCTGTAGATGTGCCCATAGCACACAGCATCAGTTAAATATATGATACTACGGATACAGCAGCTTGCTGCTCCTTTTCCTCTGCTTTTATTATTGGCTAGTTTCACAGAAATACAAAATTTCCCTTTAAAGTAAAAATTTAAATTCATTTAAATAAAAAAATAATAATTTAAAATATGTATATAAGCTGCTGGTTCTGTGAAAGTAGTTCCTGATATCTTTGAATTGTATATAATAAAATATTATTAATTAATGAAATTTCAGATAATAAAAATAAATATGAAGACCAGTTGACCAAATGCTGAAAACTGTAGTAACTGCCAGCTGAGTACTAAAAGTATAAAATTTGACAATATTCATTTCATTGTTTTTTTTTATTTTCTTCTTCTTCTTCTCCTTATTATTATTATTATTATTATACTGCTATCACTTTCTATTAAAAAAAAAAGAATTTAATCTGGAGAACATACCATGTAAAAAACTTCAGCATTAACTTCCTAGACAATACACAGCAGCACAGCATTAATCTAATACTCTACAATGTCAGTTGGCTGCACACGCACAAACCCTGCATTAGCTGGTGTTACATCCAGTGTAAGCTGATGTGTCAAAGTACGTCTCAATGAGCTTTGGCAGAAACAGCATCTGCTGCATATTTCTAATTCGGCTTTCTATGGATTAGAGCACTGCATTGGACGGCAACACAAAATACTTTGAATTAATGCAAAGTATTAAGAAAAAGCCTTGAGTGATCTGATTATAGTTCTTCGCACTGTTTACTGCATTTTCATTTCAAGTGAACGAGTTCTACTGTGATAAAGGTTGGTTAAAAAGGGATCATGTCACCCAGATTACAAACCTGTTAATGTAGCTGTATTACTTACTATGTCATGTAAAGGAAAAAAGGTGTGCACACTACTAATAAACCTTTAAATCACAGGAAACCTTGAACCACGCAATACTGTGCAATGAATTTGTACTTGGCTTTCATTTGTTCTTTCAATGAAACTGTCCTTCTCCTTGTTGTTTTCTGCAATCTTTTGTTTGACGTGTAGTTATATTTAAAGCAAAGTAACCTCTAGCAGCTCTGTGCATAAATGAATGAAGTCTTTCAAGCTTTCAAACAGGTTTAATGAAAAAAGCATGCTTAAACTAAACAATGTTCTTTGATCTTGATGCCAACAATTATTATACTATGTAAAGTTTTACTGATGGCTACCAGAAAAACTTGGTAATAAATAGTTTAACAGAATTTTCTTGATTTTTGTTATCGAGTATGCATCCTTTCAAAACCCTGAAAATATTTAGTCAGGCTATACCAAAACATTTCCAGATACATATTTGCTTAAGCATAAGCAAAACAGCAACCGTTTTAAACTTCACACTTTGCTTACGTTAGCTTGATGAATACACTGCTGTGAAGCAAAACCCAACCAATAAAAAAGTGTTTTTTCATTTCCCTTTGACAGTCTTGGGTTTGTGTGTCTTTACATAAATGTATGTGGGAGAGTCTAACAATGTGATGAACAATGTTACATCTTAAAGCATACACCCACAAGAAAAGAGTACAGCCAAAAACCATTTTATGTCTGTGAGCCTTTCTCTGCCCTCATTATTGAGACATCAGGGATCCATATGCCTCGCACACACTTCCAAATCCACCAGAAATACAGAGACACATGCATGGGCATAATTCATTCTCCGAGCAAAACAAAATCAATCATCATATTGGTTTTAGATGCCTGTTTGTGACTATCTCTGCACGTGAGGTTTGAGTCATGTGGCTGATCCTTCCCATTAAGCTAATTCAAGGCTTTACTCAGGGGCTACCTTTAAATCCTAAGCTTAGGAATAATATGTAGCACAAAGAAGCCATGGGCGGTGAATCCACTTTGTGACACCACAAACAATGCTTTCCTGGGCTGTGCCAGCATCTTAACAAGGCCACTGTTTACTCGCCTACCCTGGCAATAAATGTTGCCAGTACCCCGGCAGCCACCTGTTTACGCCCATAGGTGGCTGTGGATCAGAGAAAGTGCCACCTTCTGCTCTTCCTGGTCAGAAGTCAACAGCCTGCCATCACACTTAATCCGCTCTGCAGAAAATTCTGAAATCCACTAGTAGTCTTTCTAAGGGCGGCATGACAGCACAGTTTCATCTCCAATATTTCAATTGGAACCATTATATCCGAAGCCCCCCCCCCCAAATGCTGCAGGTGAATAACTGTTCATTCTTCTCTTTTCTTTGCTCCTCTTTTAACTCAGCTCTTCCTTCAGGCAACCCAAATTGAGCCAAGCTTGGCAGTCAGAGAAGCAATTTGTTAAAGGACTGTGGAGTGCACTTGTCTAATGTTTCATTAAATTATCCCTATTCACCCGCCTCTAGCCTGTAGTAAAGCCTCTTATGGAGGCATTGGGATTTCGAGCAGCAGGACTGAGGTCAGCTGCAATCTGATATTTCTTTCCGTGGATGGAGAATGTTACGGAGTAACTCCAGCTGGGGTTGCAAGGGTCAGTGCTTTGTTTTTGCCATCATATGTAACACTGTGTCCCTCCAGCTGCTCAACAGAGGCTAACACAGACAATTAGGGAGCTGATAGCTACATGAGCTACACCATGTGCTTGTCTGTTGTTTCACACATTAGTGTTTTGCTGCACATAATTATGTCATGATTGTTATTAGGTTCCTTGTGCTAAGTAGCTCATTAGTTTAGGTCCATATACACAGTTATTCTTACAGACAATCAGATTCAAACTGAATTGTTTTGTTCCCCTAGACCAGAAATACAAGGTAGCCCTATTAAAGAAGCTAATGCAAATCACTGCCCTGCACTTCATGCATATCATGTCACACAGCGTATTATTTCCTGTCCTAAGTTGTGTACAGTTGTCAGCTTCTTGGCTTATTCCCTTAAGGCAGAGCATTAGCATCTGCAAAGGTTGGAAATGTGCTATGGCTAATGTAGCTACAGTGTCCCAAGGCAGCTGTTAGTTTTTGCTATGGTTTGCTTATCAGCAATAGAAACATGCTTTGATAAAGCCTGAAGCAAAATAGCACCTGGGTGAGAAAAGGCACAAAGGCTCCTTTACTGTGCACCTACCACATGTTTAATCTATAGCAGAACTGTACCGCTAACCAGGGCTGATGTGGAACATTTTTTTGGAGACCAATCTCCAACTTTTATAGCTGAATAAAAGACTAAATGTGTGCATAATTCTAACTTTAATGCCAGCATGCAGCACTATGTCCTAATTCAGTGCATTAGGAATAATACAGTACAATGTGGTTATAATAGGTTCTCTCATTTGAAACTAGCTTGCAGTGGAATGTAATTCATCCCATACATGATTCTGCTTGTGGTGCGTTTTCTCTGTTGCTGTATTTCAAATTCGTAACCCCTGCGTGTTAAATCTAGGGTAAGTCCCATGCTCTCTGACACTCTTTCTATGCGTACAATACATGTTAGCCTATCTCAGTAGCGCTAAGCTAATCAGTTAATTTACTTCCACACTAAGCAGCTCAGGTACATTTCACTACCATCCTAAACTGTTCATAACAAGGAGTACAGTACAGCAGCAGGCACTTAACACACCCACACCACAATCTCTTCATCTTTTACTAAGCACAATCACATAATGCTTCTTAAATATCCACGTTTTCAAGGAAGCACAAAGAGAGAATCCCGTACACCAGAAACTGGAATGAACACACCGCAGTAAGAACATATTGGCTCTGCAACCTTGGATCTCAGCTGGCATGACCTGAATAACAATCTGCCATGAGCAGGAAACCCTGCTGATCTATTCCATATGTTGAGAAGGTGACAATATTATATCACTGACACTAAATGCACAATAAATTTTAGTTGTACCATGTAGCTTTGCACCTATGGAGATAAGCAAGAAACTGGCACTGAGTAAGTGAACATGGTATGCTCATATTTAGGAATCATATAAGTAGTTATATACTTTAGTGGCTCTGCAGTCTAGTGATTTACACATTTTCCTAACAAGCAAAAAAACCCCTGGTTTGATATTAAGAAAAGACACATCCCTTTGGGGTTATGTCATTAAGGGCAGCTGGTGTAAAAATCTGCCAAATCAAACATTTAGAGCTACCTGCTGTGGTGATCCAGTGGAATAAGGGAGTAGCTGAATTTATTCTTCGATATATAGGTATATACTTCATTTTCAGAACTGGTTATGGCTGTATCGGTAAGTCTGGTGTGCAGGTGACTCTTCCAGCAAAGTGTATTAGTTGACATGGTATAAAATTTTGTACCCCAGACGATGGAGACATCATTCCGATCCACTGACGTTTCTTGTCAGTCAACTTTTCAAAAGCTAGAAAATTCAATGTTTTGGCATAACATTTGGTAACATTTCAAATAATTTAACAATGACTTAAAAGTATCTTAAAATCTAGATGGGTGTAATTTGCACGCATATTAATGGGTTTTAGGAGATAAATATTAATGACTTGTAATCAAGGATCAACATAAAGTTGACATTTGTAGATTTACTGTTGGATGCATTGTTTGAAAATCTTTGGAGAATTCCTATTAACATAGATTCACTGGTGATTCCAAATCAGACATAGATGTGAGCATGAATGGCTCTGTGTCTCTCTTTTACCCCCGTGATGAACTGATGACCCTGCCTCGTTTCCTATGACAGCTGGGCTAGGATGAGAGGTTGAGAAAATAGATGGATGGATGGATTCTAATTACATTAGTGATCACATGTGCATCACCTACAAATGAGTAACAACTATTTAAACAACTATTGAGAGGATTTTAATTAAAAGAGTTTATGAAAGAATATGTGTTCTTGGACATGGTAGATAAGGTCAAGGTAGAAACAATGGATAGTGTCCTTTTACCTTCTGGCAAACTACGAGCATAGTAATAATAAGATTAAATTGCATTGTCTGCCAGAAAAAAAAAATATTGTGAGATTAACTTGAACCAATAATGAAAAGAAAGCCTAGAAACATAAATCAATCATGAGCATGTAATGACATTATACTCTGTGCCCGGTTGCTTTTCGCCTTTAGCTGTATTGTCTATTTTCTCCCTTGACAGCTTTCTTTGAAAAGCAGCTAAAACCAACTAAGCCAAGCAGTGACTGCCCTTAACATGAGACTCCTTCTGGATACTCCTTCCTTCTATCTTCTGACCTTTTTTCTCAGTGCAAATTCCAGTGTTAATGTGCCTGGCTGGCTGGAAACCTAAAGTTATTTCACCAAGGGAAATGAGGAATGGTGGAGCCTTATAGTCATAGAACTGGTGCAAATTTGTCATGTAGGCTTGTGTCTGTTTTTCAGAAAAAAAAATTGCATCATCATTTCTCAAGTAGAGAATGCAAATAGTGCTGCCTCAAAGCAAAAATCTCTAAACAAATTTTAAGCTGTGTAGTCAAAATTCATCAGCAGTGAACAATTCCTGAAGCTATAAACATATTCTGAAATACTCATAAGCGCCACTTTATTGAATTATACACTAGATTATTTAAACACAGGTTCCCGGCTTGCAGAAGCTTTAAAAACCCACTCAACATGATGCTTCTCACTTCTCACTCACTGAAGTGTAAGATTATTGGGCAAACCATAAGTACACCACCCACATGAGCAGCATCTGTTGCTACATTTCCCACAGCCACACTGTTTAGCCTCACTAGACAACCTGGGAGCAGGGAAATTTAATTTAATCCATACCATTCTAAGATTCACTTAAAGTAATTGGTTGATCAATGATTGACTTTTCCCTGAAAAGGTCTATTTATCCATTTGAAGTGTGAAAAAACAATTCCTTCGAGACAGAGCTAAAGTCTGGATTTAAATAACTGTGGCTGTGGCTGTACAGTATTTGCTGACCTGATATTTATTTTTTTATAAAAAGGACCAATTAGCCAATCTTTACTTTTTTCTGATAATGTTCTGTGTTATCAGTGATCCACAATTTTTAAGACTTAAAGCTGCACTAAACATTTTTGTAACAACAGATCAAATGACTGTAAGAAATGCAATACAAAGAAGGTTGCTTGTCATAAACATAGCAGTTCCCTTGCAGCATCTTTCAGCTCAAGGTTCATGTTTTACACCCTGCAGCTTTAACATTTTAGTTCACTGTGACAGTGAAACAACCCTAATCCTAGCCAGAAGCCATTTTTAAGATAAGAACTGTAACGCCGGCAACTCTGAACTGCTTAGCATCTAAACATAGCCAAACAAATAACAGTAAGAATACTTTATTCAAAATATGAATGTTATTTCCAATAGCTGTAATTTGTATTTGGTAGTCTGTTTCAGTTCTGGGATGTTCATGTACTGTGCAAAAATATTGAGCCACCCCATATTTAATATATATATATGGCAGGGAAACACGTAATACACAGTATCTCTAAAACCATCCATCATTCATGCAAATCATTGAATTCGCACGTTCCAATCATTTCCATGGGCACAGATATATAAAATCAAGCACTCAGGCACCTAGACTACTTCAACAAACAGTTGCAACTCAGCCACAAAGTGGTAGGCCATTTAAAATCGCTGAGTTCTACAGTCAATTGCTACAGTCCTCCAAACCTGATGTGGCCTTCAGATTAGCTCAAGCACAGTGTGTTTCCATAACCCAGCAGCTACATCTAAGCCAAAAAGATTTCCATAAACACACTCCCAAACCTTGTGGACTGCCTTTGCAGAAGATTTGGAGCTGTTATAGCTGCAAAGGATGGGCTGACATCATATTAAACTCTATGGATTAAGTATGAGATGTCTTTCAAGTTCATGTGCGTGTGAAGGCAGAAGAGCGAATAAGTTTTGCAATAGGTGTAACAGTTTATTGAAAGATGTGCAAACATGCATGGATGAAGAATATTTGAGTTAAAAACAGAATTTGTATAACTTTGATGAACCTAAGCGTTAATATTTGGTATGACCACCTTTATTCTTCAGCACAGCCTGAACTAGTTACAGTAGGTTACCAAGCTGTCTTTGAATTCCATTAAGTACTCTTCAGGAATAGTTTGCTAAGCTTTTTCAGAAAACATTCAGAGCTCTTGTTTGGATGTTGGCTGCCTTTTTTTTTGTGTTTTCTGTTAAGATGATCCCACACTGCCTCAATAATGTTGAGGTCCAGGCTCTAGTGAGGACAATCTATGACCAATAATGTTCCATTGTGTGTTTTTTCTATCCAGATATGCTTTTAGTGCATTAACAGTATATTTGTAATTATTGTCAGGATGGCAAATGAATCAAATGGTTTTCATGTAATTATTAATAAATTGAGAGCTTTTCTTCTCCACATTTCCAGTTTCCTCACATTTTTAAGGACACACAACGCACAATGCTGAGATACGCTTCTAATAACAAAGTGCATAACGATACAATTTAAAATTGTTTCTGAGCTAAGCTGTCTGTTATTTGTAGACAAAAAAACGGGTTCATCCCTTCAGTTTATTGACTTGTTTTATGCTTAAATGATTCATAGTCACTGTTAAGTGGCTTAACAAACAAAAACAAAATAATTCAGGTACAAGTACTGAACAAAGACTCAAGACTTTTGCACAGCACTGTAAGTTTGTGTTTAAAGAACAGTTACATTCACCATGTGGAACGAACCATACCTCTATTATTTAATATGTCAGGTCTTAAGTATCCAAAAATGCACTAAGACAAAAAATACCCAAACCTATAAATCTATAAACACTTGACCCTTCTGAATTAGATGGAAATCGCATAGCATAATAAAGTATGCATGATAAAACACAACGGAAAAACAACAAAAAACAACCAAATTTATTATTTGCCCTCAACTAATTTGCCATTCAAACTGTGATACCACCCACTGGAAAAGCAGAAATATGTTTTTTCCTTTGCTTTTGGATATTTTTCAGCCCTGTCAGCTCAGAGCTGCAGCTTCGACATTTGTGTGGTTCTGGGATTAAATTTTGGAAAGTTAGGTTTTAATCATATTCTTCTAAACCTAAAAAATGTATTAGTTTCAAATGCATTAAAATAAACCATAGTGTATAATGCAAGCAGCTCACGCTTTGCCCTTTGGCTACATCCAGAGCTTCTACTTGTAATATGCAGCACTGAAATAAACATCACGTGTCGAATATCCTCTAACTTAAAAATCTTGTGCTTGATTGTTTAAATGTCATTGTTCATTATCCTAAAGTGCACATTTTTAGAATTTATTTAACTAGTAAACTAAAGGCTTGAGCTGGACTACAAGAAAGTCATGTCTCTGACTTCTGTATCCTTTGCAAGCCAAATAACAGACTGAGGATGCTCAGGCAGGCTTACATTTATAAATTCAACCTGACAGTGATAATTGCTTTTGGTTTAATGTATCCTGAGGAGTTCTAGCTTTCTTCTACACTTGCTTCTTTTAAATCACTCCTGAAGAAAAAAAACAGAAAGATCCATCTATTGTCTAAACCAGTTTGTCCTGTGCAGGGACAAGGAGGCTGGGGCTCACAGTGGGCCAGTGATTTGGTGCACAGTGGACAGGATGCAATGCTGTCAGAGAGCTAACACATACGGGCAGAAAACCATTCACACTAAGCTTTCCAATTAACCTGAGCTATGATTGGACAATGTCAGGAAGATGTTTCACATTTTTTCCTAGTTGAAGTCAAGACAAGTCTTTATGACATCACAATGGCTTTCTCAGACTTGGCCATTTAAACTGAGCAGGATGACACTTTAAATCCACAACCAAAGACTTTTTGGGTTTTTGTCCTCATTCTTCTAGAAGTTTCCCTTTCATCCACACACTCTAGTGAGCAACCCCTTCTGTTCTATTTTTCTTTTCTTAATCCATCCATTACAAAATGTCAAATTTTATCTCACTGAGTCTCTTCCTCATGGCCTCTGTGGTCGTTGTCACAGAGGCCATGAGGAAGTGTTGTTGGTGGATAAAGACCAGACAGCTTACTGTCACATTGTGGCTATTAAAACATCAGAAACTCTGCTTCTATTTTAGGTTGCCTGTAGTGTCAGACTATTTAGCCTTGTCCTTTAAAATGGCATTTAAATACCAACCAGTTTCTCAAAATAATTAACCGGTATAAATGCTTTCCTTTCATTTTTATATGCATTTCTGGAGTTAAGGGCTATAAATTCAGTGATAACACCTTGGATCACAACTGTTAAACTTTGTTACCAGTTTTTTTCTTGTGGTTACTCAAAATTTTGCAGTGAAAAAGAAAATGATTTGCTGCTCTGAATGAACTAGTTTCTGAGGCACCTTAAGCATGATAAATTCCCTTAACCATATAAATCATTAAATTGATTGTAGATTCCAATAAACTGCATTGATATTCTAAAGGGACTTTATGTTACCCTTACTGTAAAAACCACAATTAAAAATATTACATAATGTTATTGTTGTTGTACTTGATATGTACACTTTATGGGCACCTACATTACACCTACAGGAGCTTTTATGAAATCCCATTTGATATGTATCCGTGTAGAGCCCCCCCAGTCCGTTACATCTTTTTTCTAGTTAATCCCACAGGTATTCAGGGGGGTTGAGGTTAAGGCGCTGTGTGGGTGAATCAGGTTCTTCCACACCACACTCATCTAACCATGCCTTTATGGGCCTTGTTTTGTGCACTGGGGCACAAAAGAGCCTTCCTGAAACTGTCCTCACAAAGTGTCCAAAATGTTTCAGTAAATTGAAGCATTAAGATTTCCCTTTGCTGGAACTAAGGGACCCTGGCCAACTCAAGAAAAACAACCCAAAAACATTACTGAATACTGTGACTTAATGATTGTATTTTAGATATATATAATATATCTATATATAGATATATTATATATATCTATATGAGAGCATCCAAAACTGTCAAAGACTGTGTCAGCTGAGTGAAACTATGCAATGTTTAAAGAGTGGATGTGCACATATGAGCTTAGAGCATAGGGCAATCTCAAGTGACCACTAGATGAACTGGAGTTGTTGGAAAAGAAAGGAAAATATTTAGATGCTAAAAATCCAAAAATGGTTTTATCATATTCAGCGTCAAATTAAAATTTAAATCCAGCTGTCCAACTTCTGACAACTTGTGATGTTAAGGGTCAACCACTGGTAGTCTGTTATTTTTATCTTGTGTTCCATTAAACAGAGCCCACAGGTGTAAAAGGGTAGTTATGCAAGTCATTGGCATGGTGATAAAGTACTTGAAAAGGTAAGACTTACACCAACTCATCCTACACAAACCAAAAGATTTGTAGTCACATGCAACGAGCCCTGGAATTTTTTTGAACTACATGAAGAAATGTCGGTAACAATGAAAGAAAATAATAATGTTGCTGAGAAACAGTTATTGTAAACAATGAGCACTCAGAGTGCATTCTAGCTAGACTGACTCACATGTTACATAGCACTTAGTTGCACTGTAAGCTTACAAGCTCATTCCTTTGATACAAAAGCAAACACGTCTAATTGTGCACGCCCTACAGTGGGACTTTGAGTCCTTGATTTGACCTCCACAGTGGAATAACTGGCAGCTGAAAGCAAAAAGCTTTTATTTCACTTCTTGAATTAAACATACACCAGTGAACTCTCACAGAGATCCAACAAGCTACGTAGCAGACAAATCCCAGACCAGAGATGTGTGTTTTCCCTCAAGGCTTAGTTTATTCATCCATAATTCCTTTAACCTCAATTAGACATCTGCCGACTAGAATAGAGCACATAAACGACTCTAAACGAGCCAGATTGTCTGCAATAGTTGAATAAAATGCACAGTGTCTGCCCTTGAGGTCCTCCGTTCACTCTGGAGCACTAAAAAATGAAAAGCTGTATGGTGTCAATGCTCTTAAGTGCAAATACAGAGGCTATGTGGCTACAGTACATGAAGCATTTTCAAGAATGGTCTACAGACTATTTTTATTCCACATGACCAGTGCATGCTGAAGCCCTTCTATCATATTGCCTGCCTGCGGGCAAGCAATAACAAAAACAAACTTTGTTTCAAAATTGCAAGCACCTCTAAATGTAAAGTTTTGCAGCAGTGAAAACTGACTGAGTTTGAATTCCTAACGCCATCCAAAATGCTCACAGCGCCTCTGACAGATTTGCACTTGGTTTCTTTCAAGCCATTATCTGTAAATGTCAAACTGTTGAACTGAAAAAGAAAATGACCAAAAATGAAGCAAGAATTCCTCCACTGAGCAAGAACTGAGGGTCTAACTGAGCATATTTCCAAAGCTAGTTGCTTCAATGTTTTGACAGCATTTACTGGACACTTTATTGTCACTGCCGAACAAAAAGAAACTCCTATTAGAAAACACTCATCGTAAGAAGTACAATTCCGTAATTGGAGCAAGCTCTTTTTGTATTGTTAATTTTGATTTCCTAAAATTTGATTATAAGTTTGTTGAACAAGCTTAATTTAACTGTCTTGAATACCAAAAGACAGCTTTATTATGTTATTTCTCACAATAGCAGACAACGAGAAGGCATTCTGATGTTAATATATGACTTCAGTTTTACTGGGACTAAGTAAATTAAGGATAGCATTAGTACGGGCAGGCCACAAACTCAAGCTTAGATGCAATCCTTTTAAATCAACTAATCTCAAAGTCAGGCCACAACAGCTGATGGATCATCTTCTAACCTTCTACACATTCAAATCTCTATAGATCTACAGGGTGTACTTTTCAAGTTACTTTATCCTCTCTACAGGTCTGGCATACCTTCAAGCTCCTTTTCACTGTAACTCCACACTTAACGTTGTGTGACCGAATCACTAACCAGTCATCACTGATATCTGTAAAGATCTCTAGTTTTGGTTTCTCCAGCCTTATGCTTTCCACATATGCAAATGAGAAGGGGAGGAGCCAACACCAATATAAATGACTGCTGACAAAATATTTGTATTCATAAATTTATATGCTGCCACTTAGATATAAAACAACTAATTAATGAATCACCTATGATAAAATTATAATGTGCTTTTTTTGTAGTGTTGTTTGGGTTTTTTCCAGGCAGAAAAGCTTGAAAATAGCTCTTAATTGTGACATATCAATGTGTGACTGCAAATGAAAAACAAAAATATCATTGTTCACTATATATACAATTAAGGAATGATCTTTTACTCCTATAGTAATATACAGACAGGTGACAGCTAAAATATCCTACTAATACTGTACACATAAGCATTCATTCTAAAAAATGCCTGAAGCATATATGGAGCATATCAAAATACTATAAACAGGAAATTGTGGGAAATGTAGAACCATGAATTTTTTGACCATATATGACTGTGCCCAAAAGGTCTCACAATATCACACTAAGGAAAACATACTAAGTCCTTGTGCTGTTGTGGACTTTTCTGCTACAGTGACCTTCATACAATATTGAAATATTTTTAAAAGTCAATTTAAAAAGGAACCGTTCAGACTTTTCAGTAGAGCACAAATGAATAAAGCGTTGAGAGAGGAATGAAACATCTATAAAAATGAAATGGAATAAATTGATTTGTTTGTGTCCAGATGAGCACAGAGCGAACACCTGGGGTCCGTGTCTG
>VUQG01012188.1:61889-86194 GCA_015106755.1 Etia nguti
AAAGGGAAAAAACTGGGAAAAAAAAAAAAAAAAAAAAGACTGAGACCCAGGCCAAGGCTTCATTTAGCAATAAGGGCCATATGAGGATTGTGTTCTTGGGAAGATTTAGCACAGGGAACTATGCTCACTGCATTTCAAACTGTGAATGATGTAAGCTATATTTTGTTGATTTGTACCATTGATTGTCCATAAATTAGAAGGAAAATTTGACAAAGCTTCCTTTTGTGTTACTAGCCGTAAAACAAAACTTTCACTGCCCATTTACTATTGAAAGAAACAAATAATTAAGTACCAATTACAGAGTAAGTCAACGACAGGGATATCATACTAATTTAATCCACTGCAAGACCAAGACATCTTGATAAGATATGGTACAGGGATAAAACCACAAAACCAATAACAAAATCTTTTTCATTATGTTAATCTTCAGCATTGTAAATGGTTGGGAAGTGTTGCTCTGGGTGACTCATTCACAGCAAAGTAGAAGAATGAAACTGATGTCTTTCCTACTCCAGAAATAATACAATGACAATTTCATCAGCAAAAGCTGACCATAAATGTGTTGACATCTTTTTCACTAATATTTTTAAAGGTTATACTTAAGGTTTGCATTACAGCATTACCCCTACAATGTAGGAACGCTGTTTTCTGATTGGTATGGGGATATACCGAATGCTTTTCCTGTATTACTGACCACTCAAACACTTTTTGGACTGTAAGCCGCATTTACACACTGCATTAGTAACAATGTTTTTTTTTAGATTTCACTTTTCAAGAACAAAATTTACAAAATGCTTTACAACATAAACATTTTTGAAGGTATCAGAAGCCTGCACAGAGCCCCCACCCCCACCCTTTTTTTAAAAACATCAGCACGATAGCGGGCTAACTCTACAAGAGCTCTTTTAAATGACTGCACTTCAGAGAAAAACTTCACACAGTTTCTGAAAGAAGTCAAAACATAGTTTTAGTTCTGAAAGAAGCAATGAAAACCTTTATGGATATTTGGTGAATCACGGTTAACACACATACAGAAAAATCAGCTCCGCCTAGATTTTTCCACATGTGCTTCGAATCAAATCAAGTTGTTTCTGAAATATGAGTTATTTTGTCATTTTAAAGACAAAATTACAGAATAAGTCCAGCTGGCTGTATGATATTTGGGAAATAAACGGTTAATTCCATTGGAAGTGAGTTCCACAACACTGGAGCCACAATTTCAAAAGCACAGTCTCCTTTGGTCTCTAATCTGGACTTAGGTACAGCCAACAAAGACTGATCAGCTGAACTCAGATCATTATTATTGACTTTACAATTACACATGATACATGTATTGTGTGCAGTTTGGGATTCGAACTGGAGGAGTCAAGGATGCACTCCTCTACTTTTTAATTCCCATGTGACTCGTTCTAGTTCCTGAAAGACCTAAAAATAAATGCTATCTACTGGATCTTCAGGTCCTCACATCCAGTGAATGAAAAAGATTTGGATATTCACTCCTGCAGCAAGCAACAGAGCACTGGGTGTGCTTTGCCTAAAATTTAGTTAGCAGAGGTGGCTGTAGATAGGAGATAACAATGGCAGACAGCTCCTCGGGTTACAGGCAGTCTCACCATAGCAACCATATGTAATTATAATCGCACTGAGCAACTGATACTTTCAAAGTATTTAAGCAGGACCTATTGTCTGATTAAAAAAAACAATCATAAAAAAATAGAAGGAAACATTTAGTTTTTAAATTAGTGACACGGCAAACCAGAAGAGGATTGCTTATATTGTGACTTATTCCATTCTTTTTTTTTTAAACATATTTTTCTTATAAAAATAGCTAGAAGGTAATATGCTAAAAAGAGTGCAAACATTTTAAAAGCATGCAAAACTATACAGGATGCTCCTTCACAAGCCTACAATTACTGATATGCTCACTTTTTACAGAAGTACAAAAGTGCAGTAACCTTGACAGTATTACTTAAACGCTTAACCATGTAGATTAGACTTTATTTTATAATACTTTAATGATAATCATAGCAGGATTAAATCAAAAGCTTACCATCTGGATCTGAACTTCATGCACACTTTAAACTGTGTAATTTCTATTCTGAGCAAGATTCAGTCATAAAAGTTGCATGCTTGTAAGCTGAGCCTTTCATTGGGATATCAAGCGCTTTCTCACGAAGGCTTTCAGTCACTTTGCAATTTCAGAAATATGTCCTCACAGACAACTCATGTCAAAAACTCTGACCAGTACTCATAAAAAAATAAAACATCTTTCAAAGAATAAAAGCAGGTTATGAGCTGTGATCCTCGTTAAAGTGTAATGACATGATGTTAACTCAGCTCAGCCAAAACAGCATGGCTTCTGCATTGTTTTTGGTGCATGTATTCCCACTCCACAGGGCTTTCTATTATTTATGACAGCCTACATCTAGGCTGCAGAAACTGGCAGTGGATTTGAGTGCTGGGCATGCTGGGAAACTGACAGATGACACCACTCTGCTGGTTGACACGCTTGGTCTCTCTGCTGGGGGAGGAGTGCTGAGCGAGAGTCGGCAGTCTAGTTCGTAGACTATCTTTAGGTATAATGCAACCGTGTGTGTTAAGGCTCTGCTTGACTTTTAGTTTGAGCTTTCTTCCTCATGATAACAAATACCAGCATGTGCTTAAAGTCGCTTTCATGGTCTCTGTGTAAATTCTACTTTATACAGAAAATAAAGAACAAAAATAAAGTAACGAAGCGTCCCTAAATGGTTTCAGTGTAATATATAACAGTGATAAAGGTTAATGACTAGCAAAACTGTACAATGGAAACAGACACTGAGCAATGAGTAGATGTCCCTGAAATTAAGACACATCGCCAACCCTTGCTTTCTCTAAGAATGTCCCATAGAACGCAATGCTTTTGTCACTGTTTTTATTTATATCAACGGCTTTGAATCACAATTAAATTATGGTATTTGCTATTTCGTGTTGAAGAAACTTATTCACTAATCTACCATTTTGCACTGTAATGTTAACTGTTAAGTTGTTAAGTGATGTATCTAAAGTTGGTTCCAAAATTAGGCTTTTATTTTACAAATAAAGTACGTGTACTAATTCAGGCTAAAAAACAAACAAAAAAAATGTCAAAGCTAAACCTCAATAATACTTTTACCTAGACTAGACCTGAAAAAGCCTTACTTAATGCTACTCAAGATACACAGAATATTTAAAAATTAATAGATCTAAATGGATCATACCAATTTGTTTGTCTGTTATCTCAAACATTTTTATTACTTCAATCCCCTGATGCAATATCTGTTTCCACCAAGACGTTTGACTGAACTTCTAAATCTAACTCGTGAATTTTAATATGCAATATAATATTTTACTCCTGTTTTCAATATAGTTTTCATTTATTTTGACTATTACTTTTCTAATTTAATTACAGTTCAAGTGCATAGGCAATACTCATCTTAAAGTGCTTTATATTGCAAGATGAAGACCATAGAGAGGTAACCACAACCATTAGACACATTATTATGATCAAGGATTTGGCGACAGTAAGGAGAAAGAACTCCTTTTTAACAGGAAAAGACCCCTGGCTCTTTTACATTAGGTTAATGGCTAACTGAAGAGTTAAGTTAACTTGAGACTGAAGTTCAGTAAATTTGGCTCAATTTTGCACTAAACTTTGCAAAATCATTCCTTGCAAGCTATGTGGAAATAAATTCTATATACTCACTGGCCAATGTTATCAGGTGTAACCAGCATTTGCCTTCAGAACTACCTTAATTCTTTGTGGCACATATTCAACAAGGTACTTGAAACATTTCTTATTGATTATGTCCATATTGGCATGATAGCGTCATGGATTTGCTCCAGACTTATTGGCTGCACATCCATGACATGAATCTCCCTTTCCCCCCACATTCCAAATGTGCTCTATTGGATTGGGATCTGTTGACTTTGAAGGCCATTTGAACTCATGTAGTGTTCAAGAAATCAGTTTGGGATTACTTAAGCTTTGTGTCATTGTGTGCTATCGTGCTTGAAGCAGTCTTGAGTGCAAAAAAAGGCAACTGAACTTCTTTTTGTTTGTGAAGACATTTGTCCTCTCATTCAGGAGGCCTCTTCAGTTCTAAAACAATTGACAGAGTCCTGGGTACCATTATTGAACAGAAGTCGTGTTGTTATAGAACTGAAGAAGGTTGTAGCATTTAAATGATGCTCAGTTGGTACTAAGGGGCCCAAAAGTGTTCCCAGAAAATATCACACACCATTACACCACAAGCAGCCTCACCCTCTGACACAAGACAGGATGGATCCATTCTGACTCTGCTATCTCAGTGTTGCAGCAAAAATCTAGACTCATCATACAGGACAACATTTTTCCAATCTTGCACAGTCCAATTTTTGTGAGCCTTTGCAAATTGCAGTATCAGTTTCCTATTCTTAGCTATCAGAAGTGTCAATAATGTGGTCTTCTGCTGCTGTATCCCATCGCCATCGTGGTTGAACATGTGTATTTATTACAGATGCTCTTCTGAATAATTCTGTATTAATTAGATGTAATTTGACTCACTGTTGCCTTCCTATTAGCTCGAAGAAGTCTGGCCACTATCCTCTGATCCCCAACTTCAACAAGAACAATTTCATATGTCAGTTGTTAATGGCCCATCAGTATGTGGGAGCCATGCTGAGAATCCATGCAGGCAGGGGTGGGACCTTATTTTGATGAGTACACCATGTGCCCAATCACAAGCAAAGGCTGACTGGGATCATACCATTATGTGAAAGAAGGACGGGGGGGGGATGTTCCAAGACAGCAAGTGTAGTGGTACAGATGGGAGCCCTATGTAAATGCAAGCCTGTTGGGAAAAACTGAAGAAATGAGTGAAAATAAGCAGCATCTGGCTACATTGAAATAATACTGAAGACTGCAACACTGAGTGCAAAATTTATAAAATTAGGAACTGGATAAAGTGATACCTGTTTTAAGTTTCAGCAATTTTTGTATTGTGGATGACAAAAGGTTTCAAAGCTGTGCAGGCCTCAAACCTCATGTGTGTTCTCCCTATTGGTAGCAAATCCATAAAAATAAGGCTTTTATGAAAACACTGAATAAAAAATTGCTTCCTTGAAAAAGACTAAAGTTACTTGTCAGTATTGAATATCACACAAAATAAACTATATGCAAAGTGTCTTTGAATGGCACAGATGCAGATATGTCTGCATGTAGCACAGAGCCTCAGGCTCAGTGTCTGAGTGTCTAAATGAGTCTCAAAGGCCTGAATGTGCACTTGAAGCCATTTATATTCTTGATTCGTTGATCGGCTGCTCAACACAAACAAGCATAAATCTTGGACTTTTAACTGTATTTTCACAAGTTTTACAGCTTGTCCTAATGATAAAAACCTCCCTTATAGCCATTCATACTACACAAAGTAATTAAGCAACAGCCAATTAACCTGTTGAACCCCAATCCCCCTGCACCAGGGTCAATAGGGAGAACATCTGGTTTAACGGTATGTACCGGCAGATCTGTTATATAAATATAGACGTGTGGTATCCACAGAAATGTCTAAATCTCAGCTAAAAGCCAAGGAAACCATTTCAGCAACCACCAAACAGCTAAAATGAAGCAGATGATTAAAGAGCAGGTAAATGGATTTTGCAAAAAGTTGTAAACACAAAGTGCGGATCCCTCTGTTCACCCGGCGGCACATACACTGACATTCCACCAAATTACAAAACGCTTAGCTATGTCTCTAGTAAAATCCCTGTCTTGAGATTTTGCAGTGAAGTATTCCCAGCTGGCACTGCCACTATTGTTCTAACTGTGCAACTATCAAAACCTTGCAAAACTCATTTTGCTAGAAAAAGAGTTTAATCAATCAAAGCTCACACTGATTGCAGCTGAAATTTGTCTCCTAGTTTTTGGGGGGTTTTTCCCCTCTCATGCTCCTTGATTGAGATTGGATGCACTTTGTCATTGGACACTTTGCAGTTAATCAGCCTGCACTGAGCTGCACTGGTCAAAAGATCTTGGGTCTTTTCTTTTTACAGACATCCACGGTTGCATGAAGACATTGTGAATTTTGATGTGTGCGTCTGAGATTTGTACAGACAACCATGGAGAGAGGAAGCAATCGAACTCAGGCAAGCACCCAAGTCAGTCAAGTCTTGTTATCCATGGGAAAAAATCAATGTTTTCCCTTCTGAGTGGGCTTTCTGCTCTGCACAGCTTTCACACACAACAGCAGAGTCTGAAGACGTGGGGCCATGCTGACTGACATTTAAGGAGTCAGCTTAGCAACGCTGTGTTTAAGTATTAATTAGAAGGGATGCCGTTTACTTTGAATGGAAACAGTTAGCTGCTTTTGAGCACAGAATGATTTTTGTCATAATTTCATGCCATTATATAAAACACTCTTACCTGATTATATTGGACCTTCTCACTTGGGTTTTTGGTGTGCGGCAATTTCCACTCTACAATTAAATTAAGACCTTAATGATATCACCATGTAACCATATGCAGCTATCAGCTTGATTGTTTTCTGCACTGAGGCAGATCAGGTACACCTGTGTTTCTCAATCTGTTTGATCATCAGAACCACTATTAAGCTGTTTTCTGTCTTTACCACTTAGCATCAATTTGAATAAATTGACACCGAGTATAAATTGGAGTTTTTGGATAGTCTTATGATTGTTTTTAAAACTTCTAACAAATTATTTTATTACTGTCCCCATAGCAGCACTTGCCTTATGGGGAGTGCCAATTTTGTTGGTTTTAGTGTAAAATTCATTCTGATTCTATTCTTACGGCACGTACAAAACATTGTACCACATATACCAAACACTGAGCAACATAGGAAACTAGTTAAGAAGTTATAATTCCAATGGTTGATTAGTTTTCTGAGATAAAGCTTCCAGAAGAAAAAACAGCAATAGCAAAGCTGAGGTGTTTCCAGTAAACATAGATTTTTCTCTGCTCAGAAGTGGAGCTGGAGAGAAAAAGGATTGATTTTCTGCTTTTTGTGTCTTTAGTCTCTTTTAGCAGTGCTTTTTATGCAGAGGTGAACTAGAGAAATATACAGATCATGTATGATGTTAAAACTACTTAAAAGTAAGGTGAAATACATTTTGCAACATGTCGTTTAAAGACATCAGGCCAAGTCAAGCATAACTTACACAATATCAATGTTTATTATGTTATGTTTATATCACGTGAATTTTATATCCTTATATGTAGAAATAAAGAGTTTTTGCTTTGTCAGGGGTTGCAGTATCAGTGGACTAGGTTTCTTTTCTCTACAATTAAATAAACAACTGCAAACAATGACATGTTTGGTTTTCATGTAAGATGGGTTAGATAAATAAGCTTCATCTCCGTATAGAAAATAATCTGCCACTGAATGATCTCAAGAAACACTTCTGAGTAAAATAAAATCTGTGTGAAAATATAGGACTATACAATCCAATAAAGTTTTTACTTTTCTTTCTTTACTAATCTTCCTTTTATCTTTCTGTATTCCCACACACTGCATCCAAATAGTAAGTTATAGCCCACAGACTATAGGTATACAATTCTTATATAAAAGCATAAATGTGATATGCATGGGATTTGAGTAAGGTATAAAGTGACCTTTAACATTGTCCCCGATTACTCAAGCTGACAAGGCTTCACCCTGAAAAATATATATTCTTAGATCCCCTTATGTTTCATACTGTATTTGTGGTTTACATTGTATCACTCCATATGAGAGCTTGATAAACTATTAATCCTAAAGGAAAGTCATGTTGTTTAACATTATTTACAACCATGTATATCAAATACTTTTTTTGCACGCCTCAGCATAAGAAACAACAGTGGAAACAAAATTAATGATGTTCTGTTTTGCTGCTCAAGTTTCAAAGTCCTGCACAAACATGCATAAAATGAGCAAGAAACGCTTGGAAAGCTTGACTGGTGATGATAGGAAAACCTGGCAAACACGGAGTGCTAGGTAAGATGTAGGCTATGTGCTGTATATTGAGGTAAGTGATTACCTGATAAGATACAGGTGGGGCACAAAAGGGCAGGGAACCAAGGCAGGAAGTAGGACTAACACGAGGGTAAACAGGAAGTGAACAGACAGGAAACCAAATCATAACGACTGCATGTAAAATGAAGTGTACTCTTCAATTTGTCAAGTGCAGTTTTTTTTTAACATAATAAAACTGAAGTAATTAATATCTGATTGTGTGGGATATCAAATAAATGATTCTGGTCTCTCGGCTTTAGCAGAGCAAGGTAATGTTAGCGTCACCGGCTAAGTCAACAGTGTGGTACTATAAGACCAAGGTACAGTTGCAGTGCTTAAGATAGCATATACAGTTTCTAACAGTATAATTCAATTCAATTCAATTTCATTTACATATTGCCAAATCTGCCTCGAGGCATTTTATATTATAAGGTAAAGACCCCACAATAATAATCAGTATAATCAGGGGGTTACTTGTGAAAAAAAAACACAGAGGGTGGGGTTGGGGATGGAACCATAGTGGTCCTACATAGTCTGAATCCTGTTACAGTATTTATTAGTGCTGTTAATGTAATGTTTAGCTTAAACATATAACAACAGCATTTAGAATATTGTATTAGACTTTTGATGAAATTAGCATGTACAATATTCTGTCTCCTGTTTCCCTTTACAGACACTTGCTTCTTTTAACCACATCTTGAAATCTCCAGACAGCGAAGGAAGTGACCCTATTCATTTACTTAGATTAACAGCAGACTTTCACAGTTTGGTTAACACGTTTGCCTAATAGACACAAGATTCCTAGTTCAAGATCAGGAGGAATTACCCTGGGAAGGGTTTGTCAGGAAGGGCATGTTATGTTAAAAAAAAAAAAAAAAAAACCCTTCTGTGACAAAAGTCTGCGCCAACCACACACTGCAAGCTATTGCTAGCTACACACTATAATTTTGAAAAACAATGTTTGATTAAGCACCACCTTCAAGTAAGCCAGAATATTTCTACACACATAAAAAATAGTAACGCTTTATGTATTCATACAGTGGAGTGATTGATTTAAGTTGGCATTTTATGTCTAAATAATAGGAATGCCTTTTTGTGATTTATGCATACTGATTCACTGAGTTTTTCTGACCTTGGTTTGTACCTACTAATATAAGCTGTGCAAAGAGAATCCGCCTCATGCAAACATCACAAGATTCACTCAAGCTACACGTGAAAATGTGTAGCTTGTATTTTTTTGTGCTTTTATTCATATATACAAGAAAAAGTGATTCAAGCTTTGACTAGTAGCCTTGAAAAAGATTATTCGCTGGGCACCTGCCAAATGCTAGTCTTAAAGCATCTCCTTTCCATTTCTACCGTCACCAGTTAAATTCCATTAACACAAGTAATTGAGCTCATTTTACCCCTGTGAAAACCCATCTGACTTCTAATCATAATCTGATTCCTCATTTTATGCAGCAGGAGACCGGTTTCTTCTCTTCGTTTCACTAGCACTGCTGGACTTGTTCACCTGAATGTGTGAACATTTTTTTTCTGCATACAGCCATTATCAGAGCTATAACAAAAGAACATGACAGGCCTGTTTCTTCTATCTTTAAATCATCACCAACATATTATGTTTACACAACCACTTCAGACTAATGTACTTGGTGAAGTCTTCTGATGGTGTACCGTGTTCGAGTTATGTAAAGCATTAAGACTAAAATGGTAATACAATTTTAAAAGCAGTGGGGTTGTATTTCTTCATTTAATGTATAATGTGTTTCTTGGTCCTTCAAGAAACAAATATTGCCTCAATACAGCTCATATAGCAGATTTTACCCAACACACTTTCTGCGGGTGAATAAACATAATGAAACAGTTGCAGCCCGATCTAAAAGGTCATTCAAACCATTCATAGATGCCAATGGCATTAAGCACGTTAAAGGGTATCAGAGCAGCCGCTGGGGGAGAGTGAGTGAAAGAAGGGGAGCTTTGACATAGCTGAACATCAGCCTTGTCTGAAGCCAAACTACCACAGTTATCAATTCAGGCCTGGGTACAAAGATGCAGTGTGTTTCTGTGACCATGTCTGGGCAGAGCTGGCCCTCTGTAGTGTTTATTAGTCAGTAACAGCTCTCTTTGCAATCTTGTCAGAGCCCAGAGGCAGGATGAAGCAGCAGAGGCCAGCTAAGGCTGTCAGCACCGCCGAAATCAAAGTACCTCCACAGTTTTATCACAGCACATTCTCCTGCCATGACACTGTCACCAATGTTGCTGTCTGAGTTTGCACGCCACTTTGAGCAAGATCTGGTCTCTTAGTTGGAAAACACAAGGAAACATTTCTCTGCTATTGGAAATTTGATTCAGGTACTACTGGACAGTAAGCACCTTTTTTTTTTTAGTAAACCTACCTATATCATCAAGTCCATAAGTATTTAGATGGTAACACAGTTTTTGTGTTACCATTAGACCTTGAAAACCACTGAAGAGAGCTAAAGTGGATGTTCACAGAGTTCTTTCCATAGGTAAGAAAAAGCTGTTCACAGCGTTTAGCCAAGTCAACAAAACAACACTGGAGAGTACACAGGGTTTACATTAAGGTGCAAACCACAGGTTACAGTCAAGAAAAGCAAGGTCAGACTACAATTTAAAAAACACATCTTAAAGAGCCTGTACAGTTCTAGAAAACAAAGCAGATAGATAAAAGCAAGATGAATGAAAAGAAAAGTTTGGAGAAGGGAAGGGGAAACATACACCATAATTTTTCAATCATGGTGGAGGCAGTTTTGTGGCATCGGCACATTTGACTGCTAATCAAACTGGGTCACTACTGTTTATTGATGATGTGAATTAGAAGAATTATGACGTGTACAGGGCTTTAGTATATGCTCAAACTCTGTCACGGCTGTAAAGCCGGTGTGTTTATGATGCAGACCCAAGTGCGGACATGGAAGAGACGGACCTGAACTTTAACAAAAGGCGAACCGTTTATGAGCATGACCTGAAATAGAATCATGAAGTGCCTGAAACTTGACATGACATGGAGGGAGGAAAACAGACACATGAACAGAAGAAGACAGTGGACTTACATTCACAGAAGGGTAATGAGGAAAATAGAAACACCTGGGGAAACACAGCTGACACAAATGAACCTCACGCCGCAGGGGAAGCAAAACTAAACACACCGAGCATGGAAACACAAGACTTTCAAAATAAAACAGGAAGTAAGGAGAGATGTAGACATGACAACACAAACTTGACACAAGAGACAGAGAGAGGGAGAGGAACACAGAGGAGAGACACACAAGGGGACCCTACATAGACAAGGAGGCATGGAAGAAACATAAATCAGACTAAAAATTCAACCAAGACAAATTAATAATAATAATAATAATAAAACTTAACATTATCTCATAAGTAACCCTAAATACAAAACTCCTCAACTACCCCCTTAACTTAAGAATAGCATGTGAATTTCACATCATATTAAGATAAGAAATCAACAATACAAAATAACTCAAAATGCTGGGTCACCAATCCAGCCCCTGACAGAGTCAGCCAAATTCTGCAAAACTTACTGGATGGTGATTCACAGTACAAATAAATAACGCTATAAAGCAAAACACAGCATACTCTTCAGTTGGTAAAGGCAAAACAGAAGACAGAGACTCACAAACAAGAAACAGGAAGGACCAACAGAGCTTCTCAAGGGAGGAATTGCAGCAATTGGTGATGTTTATGGGTTCTAGATTTCAAGTAATCACTACAATGTTTCTATTTATTTTATTTCTATATTTTTATTATTATCAGGAAAAAGTTTAATTTTAGAAACCTTTCAGGACTGTGTGACTGTGGTTTTAACAAAATCAAAATGTTATGTTTCCAATATTTTAACAATTTTTGAAAATAACTGCAATCCTACAATACTTTTTCTATTTGATTTCACATGTAAGAAAAAAATCAATCAATAAATTTAAAAAATAAATAAATAAATAAATAAATAAATAAATATATATATATATATATATATATATATATATATATATTTAAATTATCTAGAGAAATTTAAAAATATCCACGGGGCTGTTTGTTCATAATACATGAAGTGAAAAATATCAAAATTCACATTTTTAATAAAGAAGGAATGGGAAACTAGAGTTTTTGCTCACTTGCTCGCTGGCATTTCTCACACTTCACAAAGCTATTCCAGAAATGTCACAAAACAGATTTTATGAGTAAAATCATTGTAGTTTCTTAGGTTTAGTCAGAACTACTAAAGAAAAGTATAGCTGTGTCTTCGCCACGTGTTCTTTAGTTTCTCCTTTCTCAAGAAAACCTACATTTTAATGCCATGTGTATTTGAAAAAAAAAGCTGCTGATTTGACAGAAGAGGAACCTTCATTGATCATCCAGTATCTAATTTCATGTCTGAGACAACTATGTGCATGCTGATGCATGGGGCTTCTTCATCCTCAATAGTAGATGAAAAACCAACTAGACAGACTGGGATTGGTGCTTGCCTAAGATCAGCGGGTGCCTTGTTTGCAAGGCGCAGTCGACACCACAGGACTGCCCCACATGCAGCGCAGTGCAGAAAAGAGCATGCAGGCGAAAAATTGTTCCTCTAAAATGAGCTGCATGATGGATGGATTAAGTGACACTTTTTTTGTTTTGCCAGTATGGCAAATCTCAGTTTGTGAGCTATTGTTGCAGAAGAGTAGCAATTTACTCAAGCAGAAGAATGAAGGAGCAGTTTTGGGGATAATTTGCCCTTTAGTGAAACTGAATCATGCGAACAAAGTGAAGCTCAGGTCAGGGTCAGCAGGACATTGTTCACTGACTATCTCCTGGTATGGTCATCAAGTTTTTTCAGAGAGAACACTGTACAGTGCTTAAGGCTATTTATTTTTTTTTAAAGAATCTCGGCGAAAGGATCATGTTGAGTGTGGAGAGCTGTATAATGGACACCTCTACCTATAAAATCCTCATATTAAGAAAAAATGTAAAAGGAAAGTCTCTTCACAGAATTCAGGGAGAAAATGAGCATTTTCTTGCTCGCTTCTCATATTTCCTCCATTAACTCTCAGGTGTGTGTAACCACTGAATCACTGCACCCTCTGTTCAGACAGTCTAACAGAATGACCAGTCTGTGCTTTCGTATGAGTCAGAAGAATCTCATGCCTTCCTGTTGTTTCAGTACAGCTTTTAACACCCTCAGGCTCAGCAAGGAATACAAGCGGTCCATCATTTCAACCCAACATATTTTCCCAAATGATGGTTTCTCAGCATGTTGGCTCAAAACTAAAAGTTCAAAAATGAAAACAAATCTAGAAGAATGAGGGTGAACAGAATTGAGCTTAACAGACTTTTACGGCCCGCTCTACATTTTTTTTGCTTGAGGCCAGCAGCTCAAAGCTATATTAACCACTACTTGCAATGCATTGAGAAATCTGTTGTCAGATACTAGACAACTAAAACTCTTTGACGTGCTACTTCAGAAAACAGCAAATATGTTCGGTCAAAGTTGGAGCTAAAACTGGGAAAGTCTGACCCGTTTCACACAGTCTCAGATCCAGTCAGTGTGTAAATGAATATGTTTTAAGATAACATTTTCTTTCTTTTCCTCGTGAATAACACAAGGTATAAAACTTTAATGTAGAGATGTAACATTTTTTTCAAAAAGGTCAGCACTTGCATTGAGATTATAAAAAGAAAATCTAACAAGCTATAGTAGGGATTAATGAATAAACTCATTGGACCACTTTTTGCCATATTCATATTAAAGTGATATAACTAATATGTGTGAAAGACTTTTGTATCTATGCTGATGTATCCATTATGTGTTGCCTTCAATCGACTGTGTTGGATTTACTCATGACACTCATTGGGTGTCATGAGCGTTATAATGGTTTTAGCACAAAATTGAGAACATTCACCTGATTAATTTTGGACTTCTCAGACAACTCAAACACTTAATTTAATGGAGCTACCAGCTGTGTAGGTAATGTTGTAATAATATGACCAAGGGTAAGTGCATGCACAGCATAGTTCTGAAGGGTAAGTGCATCTTTAAGATAGCACATCAGTCTATCCATTCAAGATAAGGCTGACACAACTGTCTACACTAGAGAGACTAAAACACATTAAAAGACTAATGTAGGAATCTATTAGGTCAGTTGGATTTTTCGGCCCAAAAGAATCCTTTGTAATTTTTAAACTGTCCATTATGAGTCCGACACTTCTACAGATACTGTTATAATCAGTGTTCTGTTAGTACGAAGTGCACGATAATCAAAAGGAGACGGTGTAGCTGATGCATCGCCAGTTGTTCATCTAGCAGCCATAAACAATACTGTTACAGGGTAGGTTTGGTCCAATTTTGGGGGGATTTATTCATCATTTATTGTTTTAAATGAATGTGTCCTTGGTGCAGGAATAAAATAAACCCCATGGTCACTTGTCAGTCTACTCTTCCTTAGCAGTGACCTTTGGGAAGAGCTATAAAACACTCTGCCAGAGACCACTGACGTGAACATTACACTCAGGAGTTCAGTCAGCATATATGGAGTTCTTGTAGCCACAACATGTCAGTAGATTAAATACCAGTAAGACCTCAAGGCCACTCTTAAACTACTGCATTAAAACAGACTAATCACTGTTAAATATTCATTGGGTAACTATTTGTTCAAATAATTATTTTACCTTCTCCATCAGTTCGTCTGTGCGTGTGAGAGTGAGGGGCTCTGCCTGTCTTTTTGTATATCTATTCAGCACCCACTTCATACCAGGAACAAATTGAGGCTTTGCTGAGCCTGTTGACATCTAAAGGATAGCCTGCTGTGGGATTATACAGGCTCATCGCCTGAGGCTGTGTGGCTTTCCTCTGTGTTTGCTTCACCGGTAAAAGGCAGAAACATAATTCTAAGATATTGTTTGTTTCTTTTTTTTTTTCTTTTTATGGCACTGATTTTCTTTTGGTAGCAAAAACTCCAACGTCTCAATTACAATTCACTGCCACTACTTTAAACTGTGTATCCTGGCGGATATGGCCCACAACCACAAGTTTATCAGGCTGGGACACAGTCGGCATTCACTATCACACATTCAGCTCCAGCAGTGAATTATGTTTTTGCTCTGATTTTATTTTTTACACTGTCAGTGAAACATGCTGTTTGTGTTGAAATTTGCAGAAACACAAAATGATCACCCGAGGCCCAAGGCGCTACATTTTTTAGCACTCACCTAATTTTCCTATTTTTGGCGGTTTCCTCCTCATCCCAGGATATGCTTGCCAGCGGCTTATTATAACTAATTACGGCACAATTACACCACTTCATGTAATCATGTGGAACACAAGCCATGCAGCGCAACACATCTTAGTTACAGTTAAAGGGAAGAATGCAAGCTAAATGACTCCATTCATATTATAGAAACAATATCAGCTTAGACTTGGATAAACCGATGTTTGTTAGCACATCTATATTATAATCATTGCTTAGAAACAGGACTAAATAAGAAAATAAGGGACTAAATAAGGCACTTTTTTGTAACACCCACTGCCTTGTCTCAACATGTCCTTAGGCAGCAGGACACTGGGTTGTGGCAATATTGGGATGGGCTGTCTGCTAAGTTATCATTTATCTCACACCAAAATTATCTCACCAAGTAATTTTTCCTAACCCAGTCACTGAAAGTGAAAGTAAAAAGCAAGAAAACCTAAAAGATTTAGTGAGAGGGAGAAAAAAAAGCACAAACAAGTGCAGGGCACAAAGGTCCAAAATGGGAAACAAACCAGGATCTGGTGGCTGATAAATCTGCAGATTTAGCAGGTCTGTGAAACAAACCTGCTACTTCTTGGTGGTTAAATGTTTCAGCCCCAAAAGATACCTTGTGTGTAATGCTGACACAAAGGGGGCATTTAATGAAATTGTATTATGTGAGGCAAGGTGCACATGAAAGCTTAGAAGCTAGATAGCTAACAAAACGTCTGTAAAAGAAAAGAAAAAAGATGTAGTAATGGCACAGTAAAAATCTTACCCCAAACCTGATTCAGATGCTGCGGTGAGACCTTAACAGTGCGATGCATGTAAGAAAAAAAAAACCCCAATGAATGGAAGCAAAGTTATATAGAAGAGTTGTTTTAACATAGCCTCTGAGATAAAGGCCTATGTTACATGCCACATGCTCTCAGATGTGAATCTGCTGCATAGTAGCCTGCTTTTAGAACTGCATTTAGAATGCATTATCTTTCATGAGAAACCAACGTGCTTTACATGTCAGTAAACACACCGAGTTTGAGGACTTTGAGGAACAGATTACATAAGGGTTGACTGTTGGGGTGACTGAAAAACACAACTCTGCACAAAGCAAAATGTAACCAGCCTGAAACCATTTTACTAAACGATTTGAATATGGATAATTTGTGCGGAAGTGTGTGTCAAACTCAATTTCCAGTGACAATCAACAAAATCAAACCACTGAGATGTGTGCTGTTGTAACACAGGGAGATTTATAAGGCGAAATATATTTTACTGTCTGAAGCTTCACAATTTCTCTCAACTGAACACCTAATAAACAAGCAAAGGAAAGGTTGATGTTCAAAAGCAGCGCCGAGGGAACACTGTGTGCATACTGTAGGCTCATGCTGACTATGAGATGTAAACTCACTGCTGTGAGACAAGGACGGTGCTTTGCAAAGAACCCATCAACAGAGCAATCATTGGGGAGGACCCGAAAGGAGCACAGTGAGATTAAAAGACCTGCTATCAATTTATCAAAGACGCCGCTGAGAGGGAACTTCAACTTTAAGGCAGAATTGGGACATTTTCCACCTAATGACGGCAATTTATAACAGAGCATGGACAACTCTGAAACTAAAATCTTGAGAGCCAATTATAATAAGCACTTAAAGTTGCATCCTTGTGAAGCGTACTTGGTGATGGCGCTACCGACTGCACAGAATATGCTAATAACTCCTGAGAATTCCACTCAAAGGAACAGAAATGTATACCGGGGAGCTCAAGAATATGGTGTGGCACACGTCAAATGAGATTTAAGGTACAGTAGGAAAGGAATGAAAAGATGTCAAGAAAACATGAAAAGAATAATGCTCCTTGTGTAACTTGGTTTCGCGCATTCAGACGGGCTAACAACTTTGTTATAGAAAAACAAGTGGAGTAACAAATTTCTTGTCTTCTTCTTTCATTTACCACCTTGACAAACTCTGCAGCAGAGTAAAGATAGTTGCCTATGTGCAGTAGCATCTGACCTTTTTGGAGCCAGTCTGGGTGACTCTGGCTGTCTTACTGTGAATAATAAGTGGGCCTGCTCTCTCTTTGACCACAGACCTTCATCCAGACAGTGATTTTACACGTTTGCCAATGCCAATGACTCACTAGTTCTGTCTTTTGTGTGCGTGTGTGTGTTTTTTTTCGCACTCACTATTTCTTTATTTTGCTCAGGGGCTTAGGAAGATAAGCTGTTCCAGCCCCTCTCTAAATTACAGCTCCTTCACTGTAGCGACATCCCCAGCAGAGCCTGAATGTTATCACTCCACAGCGGCACGAGGAGCTCTCCATTTTAGATCTCTGGAGCTAAACAGTTTTTGTTGCTAACCTTGGGGCCCACTGCACATGAGCAAGTAAGAGGAGCAATCCTGATGGAGCTGCTGTCATGCTCTTGGTGATAACTTCAGCAGTGTCTGTGTTTTCTTGCAGTGCAGCAGGGAAAAAGTCAATGAATTTGTAGGTGTAACTTTAACGAGCAGCATTCAAATAACACAAACACGGTTTTGTGAGCCTGTTTATGCATTAATGATACATTAGTGAGTTCGCTAAATAATGTATTACCCACTCACAGGCTATGCTAACATTAATATTTACCGATAGAAGGAGAAGCTCAGCCAACAGCTCATGTGGGGTGGCACTATCAGCTTTTATCTTGACCTTGTTCATCTAAACTACAGCTATGCTAAGTTGGGAAAAGGAGGGGCATTTGTGACAATGCCACCAGCACAACCACAACTCTTACCATCAAGAAGTGTAGTGTGTCTTGTATCAGGGATAATCACTTCTAATCGCCATGTTGGCAGACACGTTTGCCACCTTTCCCCTCTGAAGCTGTGATCCACAGAGTCTGTGAGCTGTAATTTACTGTAACAGGCAAGGGTACATTACACTTCGAGGTTGTTGATAGAAATCCATCTTACAGTCAGCTCAAGAGTGTGACTTGAAGACACAGAGAGTAACAATATAAAGTCTTTGGAGCAACACTCAGCTTTCTTTTCCATTTTCATTTCAGTTTTACGACCATCAAATATTCAGACATACTGTATTTGTAAAGGAAACAAAATAGCACATATCCCATAAAGCATATTTTTATCCTGTATGAGACACTGGAACCCACATGACTGCCTTTTACTTTCAGTCTATCAGCTCTACTGAACGCTGTGTGAGCAGCAAAAGGCTTAACTCAGAGGCTTTTAAAATGTAAAAGTTAGTTGAAATCCTGTAGCTTGAGTGGGCTGGAACTGCTGACTGTGATGAATGAACCTACCATTAAATGATGGGCGCCACTGTATTCAAAAGTGCAGCAGCAACAACAACAGGGAATTCATGTGGGAGGGGAGAAAAGGGTCACAGTGAAACTAAAATGCCAACTCTCAGTGTTTACAGTCCTACTGGGTCTGGAATCGAAACAAAGAGAAGAATGGGAAACATAAAAGAGCAGGGAGGCAGTGGGGTTATAAGATGAATTTACCTTTTGTAATCTGATGCAGTGTCATTTTTCCTAATGTATTTAAAGTGCTTAGTCGTGATAGCAACAAGAGTTTTAGTCATATCCCAGACGCGCTGTCATCCATACCAGTTCTATAATCATCTCACCAGAAAATACCCCACTTCCCACTGAATTGCTCTCGAGTTTCGCATCCGCAGTCTCTGCTATCTGTGTCCCTATGGTCATATTGGTTAGTCAGCAGTGACATCTTAATGTCCCGACTTGTGTTTCACAAAGGAAGGGAGCCGTCGCCTGCGCAAGCTCCCTGAGGTTCTCTAAAAGCTCCACAATGGCTCTACCTTCCACAATATGTAGCTCACTTTGATATACTCTAAAGTCAAGAGCTTCCAACTGTGACCAGCGAGAAGAAACCACGTCAGAGCAGTGTTGTGGCCAACCCCCAATCCAGCGCAGTAAGGTGAACTAGCAGATGCATTAGAATGGCTCTTTGTGAAAAGTTAAGCTGCTACCTGAAGGTGATGAAAGGTGTATGGCAGCCATTTCATCTTCAGACAGCTCATATGTAGTCTGTCGATGTTCTCCTGCTAATATCCACTAAAAACTTGTGCTAAGAATACTTCTCTGAATGGGAAATTAGCACTGTGTAGATGTTTTACAGAATACTTTTTTGGAAAGACCTCTGTCATTGAAATAATGCATTAACAATCTTTCAGACAGTTCACAATGAAAAAACGTGCCCACACTGCTTGTTTTCATTTTTAGGATTTAACTTGCTTTTCCATATATTGAAAAACCTGAAATAATTCCCTAAAATTCGGTCAAAATAATTCCACCAATCTCAGGGCAAAATGTTCGACCCTGTGATCTAAGGATAAGAGACACTTAGAGACGTATTGTATTTTAAAATTCCTTTGGCACCAAAACCCTACATGAGTGAGACAAATGCTTCATACTACAAGGAGGCCTTTTTACTGAATGTTAGAAACTCGGTAACCTCCATCCTTCTTCCTTAAATGGCTTTACATGTATATATGAGAACATACCGGATTCTGAGACCTCCATAATTTCTGTGCTTTTACCCCCACAAAAAACAAACAAAAAAACTGAGGTTCATTCACTTGCAGTATTTTTTCTGTTGCTGCTCTTTTTTAAAGGTCACATTCAAAAATACCAGCACTTAGCATTAAGGTCGAGGAAAGATTGTAGCCTGGCAAGTAATATATGGTTAATTTATTAAATGTTAAGGTACTAAATCACTTGAGGAATAAAGTCACTGTGACTGCCTCAGTACATGAAGGACATAGTACATCCTGTGTTAGTACTTAAGCAGGAACTAATGGTTTTGCTTTACAGAGAGTTTTCTTCTAGGCATTCAGGCCAGTTTAGATATAATGTAATGGTTTCAGAGAGAAGGACCCAAACACTGGACATTACACGCAAGTAAAATCCAAAATCATCCAGGAAAACAAGGAAACAGCACTTGGAAGTGAGCCGTAAAGCTTGATTCCTGCGATTTACAAGACAATCCGGTAGGTGGAAAGTGGAAACAGGGGAGTGTGTATATTGTTGTGATTGGCTGATTAAAGACAAGTGGAAAGGCAAAAAAAAGGGAGAAGGATGGATGCACCAAGGATAACAAAATAAAACAGTAATCAAACAGTATTGATAGGAATAAAAAAACACAACATAAAAAGCTTAATTTTCATAATACAAGTGGAACGTTTTATAGATATTCTTCTTATAATTAGCAGATCGAGAATAATCTGTAAATTAAAGAAGGCAAAGCAGGGTAACAGGAGTCATGTTCATATCTACTGTAGTGTCAACATTAAGGTGTCTTTACTTGCTCTTGTATTTACATTGTGTTTTTCTCGAGGTGTGATGTAATGGACATAAAAGCAAAGCTATATTCTACTGAGTTGGAAAAGGCCTCTGGGTTACTTCATTCAAGTTCCGCTGGTGGGAAGCTCCAGATCCCACACCTGAGACTTTGGAGGCAGTTGGTAAAACAACAGCAGTCTTTTTTTTTTTAAGCTGAGAGTTACCAATTTCAAATTGTTCTTCTCAAAACACTGAAGTTTCATATGTCATGTGTAGCAAACTGAATTTAATGGTAGTTTGATAAAGGAAGAGATGGAAATAATGGTTGCAAGCAAAAGTGAGAAAGAAATTTGTTGTATTCTTTCTTATTAATGGGTGGATATTTGTAGTTTGTGTCAAAAAAAAATGAAAAGAATCAGTGATGAGGGCATGTGTAGGACTCTACAGATAAAAATCAGAATAACTTTTGCATATGACAACGGATGTAATTTGTGGTGTCCATTATACAAAAACAACAAATCACAGCTGAACATGTGTAAAGAAATCTTAAAACCTTCAATGGATATCCGTTTTTCACACATATTCCATCTTATTTAGAGAAGTTAGATAACGTTTACAGACTATTGTGTTCTGAGGTGAGCAAGCAAGCAAGAAGACAAACACGCAAAGCCAGGAAAAAATAAAGAAAAGAATTGCTGGAGCTACGTCTAGGGGCTCCACCCCAACAGCTGATGTCTCCAAACACTACATCAAGTGTCAGCTTCACTCGGCACATATGCCGCACTCCAGCAGCTGGGCTGTAGTCAACATGAATGCAAACAAAAGACCAACGCAATGACAACAGGAGTGATGATTAAATTCATTAGGGAAATGTCTCCCTGTAATGCATGGCAATTTGAGGTGAAGAAAGCACATGAAAATGCCCTGCAGCTGCACTCTTTTCCTGAGTGCTACTTTTCTGTATATTCATTATTTTAGCAGAGATCAAACGTATCTGACTGCCTTCACACTCCTCCCAGCTTCTAGCTTAGATCCTTTTCTTTATTTCCTCAGCATTCTGTGCATCCATACATCTTTCTGCTGGTGAAGGTGAGCGATGAAGCCATGAGGGAGAGTTTTCTTCACATAGCAGATGAGATGCCACAGACGGTTTAAGGCTAAATCCCAAGTTATTTTCCACTTAATTTTTGAACTGCTATTGCCCTCCATAAGAGCTATTCCACAGACCCTAACAGGAATTGATCCCCTCTCTATTATTTCCCTGTGGCTTGCTTAATAAAAAAGTCCTCTAGTTGTCATTCCTCCCACATCTCTCTCATAATTTCCTTCACAAAACAACAACTTTCTAACGTTCTCTGTGAGCCTTCTGTGCACGTTGAGCTTCTCCCCAAGGTAAAGCTGCCCTACTTCTGAGTGCGTCCTAAGCATCCATCTGCCATACTCGTAAATTGTGTTTCCCTGCGATTGCAGGTTATCTCATCTGTCAAAGCAGGCCTATCAATTTCACCAAGCAGTCTCGACAGAAGGCATTAGCCCTCCAGCGTCATTCTGGCATCAAGCATTGACAGACAATAAATGCTAGTGATATCAACATATCAGATGAGCACCGCTGACAGTTCTGTTGGGACTGTAATGAGCAACTACAGACATAAAAGCATTTCATGCTTCTGTTGTTTTCTGGCTACAATAGCATGTATATCAGTTAAATGGAGGTAAAAAAGCTTCAAATTGCTAAACTTAAAGCAATAATTGAATGCAACACAGCTATGCACCTTGTGGTGCGTATTGGCTGATAGCCAAGCGTTAACAACACTGAAGGACTAATTTGAATTAAAGATTTAAGATTAAAGCCTTAAAAATTCTGGATCGTAGATTTCCCACAAAGGAATTCTAACACCTTTAGCAGAAACATTCCCATGTGTTTCAAATGTTATTCTGCTCAACACTACACACTCAGCACGCCCAGTCTAAGCCAAAAAAAGAACTAATGACATCACAATTCCCGTAATGACATCATTCTTTACGAGCCACATGAGAAAGCATCCAACTGCTGAGGCTGAGTAGAGCCATTCACACATAGATGCATTCAGGGTTAGAGCATCATATGAGAGTTTCTGTTCCTTAAACTGGGCGGGGCTTGGTTGGCATTAGATAATTTATTCCTGAGAATCTGCCAATGTTTAAATCAGAATCTATTCCTCTTTGTGGTTTGTTACTTTCAATACAAACTGATTCATTCATGATTCATCCACACACATAAAGAATGTGAATGTCTGAGTTTTGAGTGTGATTGTACAGTAACTTTGACAATAGAGAAGTTTGTTTATTTGTTTTTGTTGTTGTTTTTCATTGTCATTTGGTATAAAGTACCAAATGACAATGAAAGCACTATGACAACATAAATGAGGGCACTTGTTGAATGACCTCAATAGAGAATAGCAAACATAGCATTGAGGCAGACATTTCTCTTGACACCCAGTGAATGATGGTGAACAAGTCCAGTGGTATGTCAGCCAAGTAGACTCAGACTTCAAGTGAATGATATGCGCCTCCATAGCGTTTTGGTATATAAACAGTGATGATTTAGATATCAGGTGTAATGATAGTTTCTGCCTCTTATTTAGGATTTATTTTAAGTATCCATAGGGATTGCTTTTGATTTTGATTTTCTTTTTTTTAAAGGCTCTCTCTTGCACCAGAGCAATCTTGATTTTTTATTTTTTTTGCAAAACTAAGCCAATGATTACATTGTGAGATGGTGATTTTCATAACCATCCATTTTCAGAACCATTTGATGTCCAAAAATCTAAGGCCTATGCCACCACTAATACTAAATAAACAATCATAATAGATAGCTTTTCCAAATACTATTACCTTTATCTAAACACAAGCACCTGGACACTGCAATGACTGAAAAATAGTCATATTGGTCCTATTAGCTATTCCTGCTCCATTTAGACACTTCCATTGCACATTTGGACAATGAGGGCTGTAATAAATTAGGCCTACCGCGGCTCTGGGAATAAACAGGGTGTGGCGCACCTGTCAGTGAGTCATTTTGTATCAGAATATTGGTTGTTGTTGTTTTCTGAGTAAAGGCTGTTGGGTCTCTACAACAGATTTTTTTTTGTTTGTTTTATTTTATTTTATTTTTATTTTTACAAAAACTTCCTCACCATTGTGGGCTGAAAATAAATTCTCCATGGTGGGGGCAGTCTGGGGTGGGGGGCAGCCATCGATATCGATAAAATATCAATAAAAATCCCTCTGTGGAAAGGAAACGCTCCCACCGGCCGCAGTTGCGCTGTCTTTTCAGCACCACGGACAGCGCAGTCCGTGGTGCTGAAAAGACTTCAGCGGCCGTGGAACAGGTTCAACCTCCGGACACGGAGTTCGTACTGCGTTCCCGCAACTGCCAAGTAATCCACAAGAGGGTGGTGATTACAGTGGGTGGTGGCGTTGGAGCCTCATGGCGGCCATCCCTTAACCAGACACACACACACTCCCGCATTTGCGCACCCGCCAAACTAATATTTTCATTGGTGATAACGGGAGTTTAAATAACCAGCACATATCGGACGTGCGATTAAAACCTTCTTTTATTCTCTCTCTCTTTCTAGCTCTCTCTCTCTCTCTCTCTCTCTCTCTCTCTCTCACACACACACACACACACACACACACACACACACACACACACACACACACACACAGCAGCAGCAGCACCAGTCCATCCGTGCAACTT
Source organism: Etia nguti (assembly GCA_015106755.1). Lineage (NCBI taxonomy): Eukaryota > Metazoa > Chordata > Actinopteri > Cichliformes > Cichlidae > Etia > Etia nguti. Next base: position 86,178 of record VUQG01012188.1, read on the forward strand.
AAAGGGAGTTTAATAAA